>JAUMJJ010000091.1:0-38178 GCA_033556795.1 Tapera naevia | reverse complement strand
TGGCTCAGCAACTCGAGGGGTGCTCAGCAACTCGAGGGGTGCTCACCCCTTACTTTAGGGGTGCTCAGCTACTCGGGGGGTGCTCAGCCCCTCGAGGGGTGCTCCCCCTTTCCTCAGGGGGTGCCCCCCCATTCCCAGGAGCTCCCTCTCTGCTCGGATTCCTCCTCCTCGGGGCCCCCTCCTGCCCTGCTCCGGGGTCCTCACGCTGCGGGGCCCGATCCTGCGCGGGGCACGGGGCCACGGGGACAGGAGGACACAGCGCAAGCGGCCGAGGACGGACGGACGGCGAGCGACAGAGCGGCGCGGACAGACGGACAGACGGACGGAGCAGCCACGGCACAGACCCCACTGCGGCTGGGACAGCCCCACTGGGAGGCACTGGGAGGGGCTGGGAGACCCCCCACCATTGCCACCTCCCCCAGTGTGGGGGGACCCCAGGTGTGTTCCCCCCCCCCCCTGGACTCACGTGAAGGCGAAGGCCACGAGCGCCCCGCTGACCACGATGAAGTCCAGAATGTTCCAGAGGTCGCGGAAATAGGCACCTTGTGAAGCACCAGCCCCAGGTCCACCATCTGGGGGAGGGGGGGGCAACGGGGAGTGAGGTGGGGGCTGGAAGGGGGGGGGTCCCCACCCCGCAGACCCCTCCTCCTGCTCTCACCTTGATCACCATCTCGAAGGTGAAGACGCCCGTGAAGACGTAGTCGAAGTAGCGCAAGACCTGGGGGGGTAAAGTGGGGGGGGGAGGGGGGCAGACTTGGGGGTCCCCTGGCATCCTGGGAACCCCCCCCCCCGCCAGAAGCCCTCCAGCACCCCAGGGCTGTGGGATCCCTCCCCCAGCACCCTGGGACACCACCCCCCCCCAGGGACCCTCCATCCCTCCATGGCTCTGTGACGTCCCTAGGACCCCCCTGGTACCCCAGAACCCCTCATCATCACAGGGTTGTGTGGAACTCCCCCCCCCCCCCCCGCCCCAAGCACCCCAGAACCCCCCTGGCACCCCCCCTACACCCCAGAACCCGCCATCTCCCTGCCTGTGGGAACCTCCAGCACCCAGGGACCCCCCAGCACTCCAGAACCCCCCTCACTCCAGGGTTGTGGACACTGCCCCCCCCCCCAGGACCTGGGACCACCCCCCCAGCACCCTCCATCACCCCAGGGTTGTGGGACCCCCCCATGAGGACCCTCCGTCACCCCTAGATTTTAGGACTCCCTTTGGCACCCTGGGACCCCCCCCCCCCCCAGCACCCCAGACCCCCCCCTCACTCCCTGTGCCCCCCTCCCACCCCCTCGGCAGGCCCTGAGGATCAGGATTGGAGGGGAGGGGGAGGTGGGAGCCCCCCTTTTGGCACAGTTTCGGGGGCGCCGCCGCGGGGGGGGAGGGCGGGGGGACTGTCCCCATTTCGGGGAGTGGGGGGGGGGGTCTCACGTTGTTTCGGGGGGCGTTGGGCTGCACGGGGTCCTCGGCGGCGAGCGCGATGCTGCTCATGGCGATGACGAGCAGGATGCACATCTCGAAGTAGCGCAGGTTCACGATGTAGTGGCACAGGCGGCGGAACCTGGGGGGGCACGGGGGGGGGGGGGGGTGAGGGGACCACCCCCACCCCCCCACCCCCTGATCCCCACAGTCTCCCCAGGACCCCTCCCCCAGCCACGCAGACGACCCCCCCAAAACCCTCCCAGACAGCCCCCTCCCCCGCAAAGCCTTTGAATCAATCCCCAAGGCCACCCCGTGACACCCCCGACACCCCCCCCCCAAACACCTCCCAGGACCCCCTAAGGTCCTACAGGACCTCCCCAAGGCTCCCTGGACCCCCCAAGCCCCCAGAACCAACCCCCTACCCCACAGACACCCCCCCCAAGGGCCTCATGACACCCCCCCGTGGGTCCCACAGGGCCCACAGGCCCTCCCCAAGGCACCCTGGACCCCCCCCCCCAGCCCCCAGAACCAACCCCCAGTCCCACAGAGACCCCCAAGCCCTCCCCCAGGCTCCCCAGGACTCCCCCAAGGCGCACAGCCCTCCCCCCCACAGCCCCTGAGACCCCCCTCAAGCCCCCCATACTCCTCCAGGCATCCCCCCCCCCTAGAATCTCAGGACCCCCCCAAGCCCCCCAGAGACCCCTCACCCCATTGTAACCCCCCAGCCTCCCTGCTTCCCTAGGACCCCCCCCCTCAGGACTCCCCCAAGGTGCACAGCCCCCCCACAGCCTCTCATACCCCCCCTCAAGCCCCCCACACCCCCCCAGACATTCCCCCTCCCCCCCGACCCCTAGGACCCCCCCAGACCCTCAAGCCTCCCCCAACCCCACCGTAACCCCCCATCCCCAGCCTCCCTGCTTCCCCAGGACCCCAAAGACCCCACCCAAACCCCCCAAGGCCCCCCCACCCCCCCAGAACCCCCCTGCTCACGGGTTGGTGGTGGAGAGGATGAACATGGAGCTGTAGGGCACCATGGGCTTGGGACCCCCCTCGTCCCCCCCCCTCGCCTTCCTCCTTCTTCTCCTCCTCCTCCTCCTTGCGGGGCAGCGGCTCGGGGTTCGCGTTCCTGTTCACTGGGGGGGCGGGGGGGGGGCGGCATCAGGGACCCACCCGCCCCCCAGGACCCCTCCTCCAGACCACCCAGAACCCCCAGAAAACCTCCAGGACCCCCTCAGATCCTCCACGACCTCCCCTGCACCCGCCCGGACCCCCAGCACCCCATGGACCCTCCCCAAA
Organism: Tapera naevia; assembly: GCA_033556795.1. Classification (NCBI taxonomy): domain Eukaryota; kingdom Metazoa; phylum Chordata; class Aves; order Cuculiformes; family Neomorphidae; genus Tapera; species Tapera naevia. The sequence continues at coordinate 35,465 of JAUMJJ010000091.1, read as the reverse complement.
AAAACCCTCCAGACCTCCCAGGATGATTCCAGACCCCTCAGAACCCCCCCCCCCCGTAACCCCCCCAGGACCCCCATATCCCCCCGTACCCCCTCAGGGCTCCCCCTCCCTGGACCTCCCCAGAATTCCAGCACCCCTGGATCCCCCCCAGACCCCCCCCCCCCCCCCGCTCCTTTGCACCCCCAGGACCCTCAGAACCCCCCTGTAACCCCCCCAGGATCCACATCCTCGACCCCCCCCCAGCCCCTCCCTGACACCCCTGCACCCCCAGACAACCCCCCCGGCCCTCCTGTGCCCCCCAGGACCCCCAGAGCCCCCCCAGACCCCCCCAGGTTCTCCTCCCTGGATTCCCCAGACCACTCTGCATCCCTACAACCCCCCCCAGACCCCCCCCTCTGCCCCCCAGAACCTCCTCCTTGGAATCCCCTCAGACCCCCTGCACCCCCAAACCCCCCCGAACGCCCCTGGGATCCCCTCCCCCGGACCCCCCTGCACCCCCAGGATGGGGGGGTCCCCCCCTACCTTGCACGAGGGCTCCGGGGGGTGGTGGGGGCAGTGGGGGGGGGATCTCCACGGCCGTGTGCTCAGGTCTCGGCCCCCCCTTGCCAGGCTCGGGGGGGACCCCGGGGTTGGGACCCCCCCGGGCCGGTTTCGGGGGGCGGGTTGGGGGGGGGTGGTGGCGGTGGGGGGGGCGCGGCGGGGGGGGCCCCCGGGGGGGGCAGGCGGTGTGGTTGCCCATTGCGGGGGGCGCGGGGGGCTCGGCCGTGGCCAGTTTGTTGTTCTTGATGTTGTCCATGGCCTCGGCCACGGGGGGGTCGCGGCGCCCCAAGTCCTGCTGGATGGGGCGCGTGGTGGAGAGCGTGGGGCCCGCGGGCACCCCGGGGGGCTGGGGGTCCCTGGGGGAGCGGGGGGAGGTGGGGGTCAGTGGGGAGACCCCTCGGCACTCCTGGCTCCCAAGTCCCACCGGCCCCGGGGGGTACCCATCGACCTCAGAGGGTACCATCACCCCCAATGGGTTCCACCAACCCCAAGGGGGGTCCCATCAACCCCGAGGGGGTCCCTCCAACCTCAGGGGGGTCCCATAAACCCCAAGAGGGTCCCATCAACCTCAAGAGGGTTCCACCAACCCCAAGTGGGGGTCCCACCGACCTCGAGGGGTCCCACCAGCCCCAGTGGAGGTCCCACCAGCCCCAGGGGGTCCCACCAGCCCTCAGTGGTATCCAGTTGGCCCTAGGGGTTCCCACCAGCCCCAGGGGTTCCCACCAGCCCCAAGGGGATCCCATAAACTCTGGGCGGGGGGTCTCACCAACTCAAGGGGATGTCCCACCCCAGTGGGTCCCACCAGCCCCAGGGTCTCCCCCACCCCTCTCACCTCCTCCTCCGGTGCCGCCTCTCCTTGTCGTCCCTCTTGCCGTCGCCGTCGTAGGCCCCGGGGGTCCCATGGCGGTGCCGCCGCTCGCCATCACCGTGCTCCCCGTCGCCCTCCCCCCTCGCCACCCGTCCCCCCTCCCGGTGCCTCGGCCGCCGCTCGTGCCGCGCGCCCTCCTCGCCCTCCTCACCCACCCGCCGGTGCCCCCGGTGCCGCCGGTGCTCGCGTTCGCCCTGGGGGGGTGACCCAAGGCGCCCACCGCCCCGCCCGATGCCGCCGCTCGACGCCTTTGGGGCGCTCGGCCTCGCCGTAGCCACGCTCCTGGCTGGGCTCGCGCTCGGGCTCGCGGCTGCTGCTGCGCGGCCGGTGGCCGACGGGGCCAACCGGGGGGTCCCCGGGGCGCGGACCCCCGGGGTCGGGGTAGCGCAGCTGCTGCCGGCGCAGCTCGTCCACGCGGGGTTGGCCAAAGCGCGGGTCCGGCTCGCCGGGGCGCGTCTTGTTGGTGTTGTTGTTGCGGTTCTCCTGGGGGTCCACCACGAGCGGGCGGTCCAGGTGGGTCTTCATGTCGGGGCGCAGGTGGCGGGCGTAGGGCACCTTCCAGCGCTCCTCGGGGTCCAGCTCGCTGTAGAGCGCCTCGCGGCTCGCCAGGAGGTTCTGCTTCCGCAGCTCGCTCGTCCGCTGCTCCCACACCGACTTGGAGGCCTTCTGGTTCTTCTGCTGCTCCTTCCTGCGGGGAGGGGGACGCAGCCGGGGTGGGGACAGGGTGGGGGGGGATGGGGATGGAGAAGGGGACAGGGTGGAGATGGTGGGGGCGAGGACGGGACGGGGATGGGAATGGGGACAGGGATGGAGATGATGACAGGAAGGGGATGCGGTGGAGGTGGGACAGGAGGGAGATGGGATGGGACTGGAGAGGGGTGGACATGGGATGGAGACAGGATGGAGGTGGGAATGGAGCTGGGATGGAGCTGAGGCCAGAGATGTGCACAGAGCCAAGGTGGAGTTGGGGATGGAGACAAGGATGGAGCCAAGGCTGGGAGACGTGGATGAAGCTGGAATGGAGCTGGGGTTGGGCATGGGGATGGAGATGGGGATGGAGATGGGGATGGAGCCGAGGCTAAGGATGTGGATGGAGCTGGGATGGAGCTGGGGATGGAGATGGGGATGGAGATGGGGATGGAGCCGAGGCGGGGGATGTGGACGGAGCTGGGATGGAGCTGGGGATGGAGATGGGATGGAGATGGGATGGAGACGGGATGGAGCCGAGGCGGGGGATGTGGATGGAGCTGAGGATGGAGCTGGGATGGAGCCGAGGCCGGGGACATGGATGGAGATGGAGATGGGGATGGAGATGGGGATGGGGATGGGGATGGGGATGGGGATGGGGATGGGGATGGGGATGGGGATGGGGATGGGGATGGGGATGGGGATGGGGATGGGGATGGGGATGGGGATGGGGATGGAGATGGGGATGGAGATGGGGATGGAGATGGGGATGGAGATGGGGATGGAGATGGGATGGGGATGGAGATGGGGATGGAGACGGGGATGGAGACGGGGATGGAGACGGGGATGGAGACGGGGATGGAGACGGGGATGGAGACGGGATGGAGACGGGATGGAGACGGGATGGAGCCGAGGCGGGGGATGTGGATGGAGCTGAGGATGGAGCTGGGATGGAGCCGAGGCCGGGGACATGGATGGAGATGAGATGGGGATGGAGATGGGGATGGAGATGAGATGGAGATGAGATGGAGATGGGATGGAGATGGAACTGGACAGAGCTGGGATGGAGCTGAGGTTTGGGATGTGGATGGAGCTGGGGATGGAGCTGGGATGGAGATGAGGATGGAGATGAGGATGGAGATGGAACTGGGACAGAGCTGGGATGAAGCTGAGGTTTGGGATGTGGATGGAGCTGGGGATGGAGCTGGGATGGAGATGGAACTGGGACAGAGCTGGGATGGAGCTGGGATGGAGATGGGATGGAGATGGAACTGGGACAGAGCTGGGATGGAGCTGAGGTTTGGGATGTGGATGGAGCTGGGGATGGAGCTGGGATGGAGATGAGGATGGAGATGAGGATGGAGATGAGGATGGAGATGAGATGGAGATGGGATGGAGATGGAACTGGGACAGAGCTGGGATGGAGCTGAGGTTTGGGATGTGGATGGAGCTGGGGATGGAGCTGGGATGGAGAAGGGCCAGATGCGAGGCCGGGGATGGAGCCGAGGCCGGGGTCGTGGCGGGCTGGCGCTGCGCGGGCGCCCTTACAAGGTGACGGACAGGTTGGCCGCCGAGAGCGGGCTGACTTCAGCCACCTCCTTCGCCTTCTGCAGCGCCAGCTTCTGGTTGGCGGCTTCTTCCTCCTCCTGCTCGTCCTGCAAAGCCCCCACGCACCACGTCCAGCCCGGCCCCGAGGCCACGGGCAATGGGCAGGGGTCCCCCTGAGGCTGAGGGGACCCTCCCGGGCTACCTTGAGCTTTGTGGGACCCCTTGAGGTCGGTAGGAGCCCCCCCCTCCTCACCTTGGTGAGCTCCTGCGCGTTGGCCAAGTTGTCCACCGCGATGGCCAAGAAGACGTTGAGGAGGGTGTCTGGGTGCCCCGTTAAGGCAAAGGTGGTCCTAAGGCAGCCCTCCCCCCCCTCATCCCACCATCCTGGACCCCTCCACCCCACCACCCCAGGGATGCAGTTGCCAAAGAGGGTGAGGACGATGAAGTAGACGGAGAAAACCATCCCCCCCTTGACGCCGCCCTGAGATTTGATGCCGTCGTACATCACCGCGTTCCAGTCTTCGCCCGTCAGGATCTGGGGGGAGGAGGAGGGAGGGGGTGCAAAAAGGAGCCGGAGGGGGGGGCAGTAGGGACCACCACCCCATCCCCTCCCAGCACCCCAACTCCTTACGGGGGGGGGTCCCTACTGAAACACCGTCATTATTGCTGCTGGAAAGTGTCGAAGTTGGTGGGGGGGGGTCCCGTCATCAAATTGAACCTGGGGGGAGGCGGCAGTGGGAGCCCCCGCCCCGCCGGGTGCCCCCTCCCCCAGCAGGGATGGGATGGGATAGGATGGGATGGGATGGGATGGGATGGGATGGGATGGGATGGGATGGGGGCACAGAGCCCCCCCCCCTCACCCCTCCCTGGGCAGGGGGAGCAGGGGGGTCCCCGTCCCTCGCCCGTTACTCACTGTCCCCCGAAGAGCTGCATCCCCAGGAGGGCGAAGACGACGATGAAGAGGAAGAGGAGGAAGAGGAGGCTGATGATGGACTTCATGGAGTTGAGGAGGGAGACCACCAGGTTCCGCAGGGAAGCCCAGTACCTGCCAGGGCAGAGGTGGGCTGAGGGGACACGAGAGGGGGGACATGGGGTGGGGGGGCAGGGGGACATTGGGGGGACACAGGGGATCATGGGGACCAGGGGGCATGAGGGGACCTGGGGATGTGGGGGAATGGGGACAGGGGGAGAGACGGGGGGGACCGGAGGACATGGGGGGACATGAGGGGACATCGGGGCACGAGGGGATGTGGGGGCAGGGGGGAATGGGGACATGGGGGGCCACGGAGGGACAGGGGGACGCGAGGGGACCTGGGGGCTCCGTGCAGCCGCGTGCTTGCCCAGGTTCGTGGACGCACGGACACGGATGGAGCAATGGACAGACAGACGGACAGGACAGGACGGGGCAGGAGGACAGAGGGACCCATCAGCACTCACTTTGTGACTTTGAAAATGCGCAGTAACCTGAGAGCTCGGAGCACGCTGATCCCGAAGGATGTTCCCGGCTTCACAACAGCCCAGATCACCTCGAAGATGCTTCCGATGATAACCTGGGGGGGGGGAGCCCTGTCCCGTCCCTCTCCTGTCCCCATCCCTGTCCCCCATCCTGTCCCCATCCCCACTCCTGCCCCGACCTCTGCCCCATCCTCCTCTCGTCCTCATCCCACCCATCCCCATCCTCATTCCATCCCATCTCTATCCCCTCCCCACCCTCATCCCATCCCCTCCCCATCCCAGCGGCTGTGCCAGGTGGAGCAGTTGAAGCAGTTGAAGGAGGACTGGATGCAAGGCCACGCCCACATTCCCATCGCATCCCAATCCCACCCCACCTTCACATCCAGACCATCCCATCCCAATCCCAGCCCATCCCGCTGTCGGCACTCACAGCACAGTTGAAGCAGTTGAAGGAGGAGAGGAAGCAAAGCTGCATCCCCACCACACCCCATCCCAATTCCAATCCCTGCCCCATCCCCATCCCCATCCCACCTCATCCCATTCCATTCCATCCCCACCCTCATCCCATCCCCATTCCATCTGATGCCAACCCATTCCCATTACATCTCCATCCCCATTCCCATTCCCATCTCCGCCTCCATCTCCACCTCCATCCCCATTTCCATCTCCATCCCCATCCCCATTCCCATTCCCATCCCCATCTCCATCTCCATCCCCATTCCCATCTCCGCCTCCATCTCCACCTCCATCCCCATTTCCATCTCCATCCCCATCCCCATTCCCATTCCCATTCCCATCCCCATCTCCATCTCCATCCCCATTCCCATCTCCGCCTCCATCTCCACCTCCATCCCCATTTCCATCTCCATCCCCATCCCCATTCCCATCCCCATTTCCATTCCCATCCCCATCTCCATCCCCATTTCCATTCCCATCCCCATCTCCATTTCCCTTTCCATCCCCATCCCCATTTCCCTTTCCATCCCCATCCCCATTTCCCTTTCCATCCCCATCCCCATTTCCCTTTCCATCCCCATTCCCATTTTCATTTCCATTTCCATCTTCATTCTCATTCCCCTTTCCATCTCCATCCCCACCCCCATCTCCACTTCCCGTCCCCATCTCCCTCCCCACCTCCATCTCCCATCTCCATCTCCATTCCACCCCATCCCCATTCCTATCCCCACCCCATCCCATCCCCATTCCCATTTCCATCCTCATCCCCATTCCTATCCCCACCCCATCCCATCCCCACCCCATCCCATCCCCATTCCCATTTCCATCCTCATCCCCATTCCTATCCCCACCCCATCCCATCCCCATTCCCATTTCCATCCTCATCCCCATTCCCATTTCCATCCTCATCCCCATTCCTATCCCCACCCCATCCCATCCCCACCCCATCCCATCCCCATTCCCATTTCCATCCTCATCCCCATTCCTATCCCCACCCCATCCCATTCCCATTTCCATCCTCATCCCCATTCCTATCCCCACCCCATCCCATCCCCACCCCCATTTCCATCCTCATCCCCATTCCTATCCCCACCCCATCCCATCCCATTCCCATTTCCATCCTCATCCCCATTCCTATCCCCACCCCATCCCATCCCCACCCCCATTTCCATCCTCATCCCCATTCCTATCCCCACCCCATCCCATCCCCATTCCCATTTCCATCCTCATCCCCATTCCTATCCCCACCCCATCCCATCCCCACCCCATCCCATCCCCACCCCATCCCATCCCCATTCCCATTTCCATCCTCATCCCCATTCCTATCCCCACCCCATCCCATCCCCATCCCCATCCCCATTCCCATCCCCATTCCCATCTCCATCCCCATCTCCATCCCCATCTCCATCTCCATCCCCATTTCCATTCCCATCCCCATCCCCATTCCCATCCCCATCCCCATCCCCATCTCCATCCCCATCCCCATCTCCATCCCCATTCCCATTCCCATCCCCATCCCCATTCCCATCCCCATCCCCATCCCCATCTCCATCCCCATCCCCATCTCCATCCCCATCCCCATCTCCATCTCCATCTCCCTCCCCACTTCCGTCTCCACCTCCATTCCACCCCACCCCATTCCCATCTCCACCCCCACCCCCATCCCATTCCCACCCCACCCGGCCCCGTTCCCCCCGCAGTGCCCGGGGCACTCACGGCACAGTCGAAGCAGTTGAAGGACGAGTGGAAATAAGGCCGCGTCCCCAGTCCGTACATTTTTATAAACATTTCGGACATAAAGAGTCCCAAGAAAATGAATTCTGCATAGTCTGGGGGGGGCAGAGAGTGAGGGGGGGGCTATGGGGGGCGGGGGGGGCAGAGAGTGAGGGGGGGGCTATGGGGGGCGGGGAGGGGCAGAGAGTGAGGAGGGGCTATGGGGGGGCAGAGAATGAGGGGGGGGGGCTATGGGGGAACATGGGGTGATCCAGGGGTGCATGAGGATATGTGGGGGGCACGGGGGGGGATTTGGGGGGGGTCTCTGGGGGAGGGTGGTCTGCAGGCTTTGGAAGGAGCATGGGGGGGGGGCACAGGGGGGGCATGGGGGTTATGGGGGGCTCCAGGGGGGCAAAGGGGGGTTCAAAGGGATGTCTGGGGGTGGCGTACAGGGGGCTTCAGGGGTTCATGGGGGGATTTGAAGGGCATGAGGGGGCACGGAGGCATCCAGGGAGTATGGGGGGGGTCCAGGGGGCACAGAGGGGATGGGGGGGGGGAAGAGGGTGTCAGGGGGTCACAGGGGACACAGGGTCATCCAGGGGAGTACAGGGGGATGTGGGGGGGGGGGTGGTGGGGTGCACGGGGGGGGCCCAGGGGTTGTCAGAGGGGGATGACAGAGGTCTCAGGGGGGTCCCGGGGGGGGCACTCACAGAGGAAATCGGAGAGCCAGTCGGGCTGGTTGTAGTGGACGATGGCGACGCAGAGGGTGTTGAGCGCCACCAGGCTGAGCACGGTCCAGTAGAAGGCCTGAGTTTTCACCACGCGCCGGATGTGGAAGCGCATCCGCCGCTCCCGCTTGTGGAAGAAGGAGGCGTTCTCCAGCTTGGCACTTTTGAGGCTGGCGCGGGCGAACGGGGAGCCTGGGGGGGGTGGGGGGGGTGGGCAGCACCCACCAACCGTCAAACACTGCCCATCGCCCTCAGCCATTGCCCTCAGCCATCGCCCATTGCCCTCAACCATCGCACATCGACCTCAACCATCACCCATCAACCTCAACCATCGCCCATCGCCCTCAACCATCGCCCATCGGCCATCAAACACCACCCATCGGCCCTCAACCATCGCCCATCGCCCTCAACCATCGCCCATCAGCCATCAAACACCACCCATCGGCCCTCAACCATCGCCCAACATCATCATCATCAACCCACAACCCACCACCCATCACCCCCAAACCATCGCCCCCCCAATCCATCACTTTCCACACCCCAGCTCATCACCCCCCAACCCATCGCCCCTTCACCCTCAAACCAGGACCCATTGTCCCCCAACCCAGGACCCCACCACCTCCAACTCATGACTCCCAACCCATGACCCCATGACCCCTAGGCCATAACCCCCAAACTATGAATCCATCACCTCCAAACCAGGACCCATTGTCCCCCAAACCCCCCCAACCCGTGACCCCCAACCCATGACCCCATCACCCCCAAACGGGACCCATCGTCCCCGAACCATGACTCCTGCTTTCCCCAAGCCATGAACCCACCACCCCCAACCCATCACCCCCTAACCCATCACCTCATCACCCCCGAACCAGAACCCCTTGTCCCCTGAACCCACCACCCCCACCCCAGGGCCCCCACCCCAGGACCCCCCCGCGCCCACCCACCGAGGGCAGCGATGTCTCCCAGCTGCTCCTCGCCCTCCTCCGGGCTCAGCAGCTCCGTTTTGCTCTTCTTGCCGGTTGCCCTCCGCAGAGCTCCCACAGGGGGCAGAAAGAGGGGGGGGGCGTCACCTGGGGGGTCCCCAAGGGACATCCCCCCACCCCACCCCACCCTGCACCCTAGGGTGGCCCCCCCGGCCACGCCGGGGTAGGGCACTCACCATCAAAGGGGCGCCGGGGGTCCCCTTCGGGCTCATCCTCTGCCAGGATCACCTCTTCTGAGGGCAAAGGGGGGTCAGCGGGGGGGGGGGGGAGTGGAATTGGGGGGCCCAGGAGGTGGAATCGGGTGTCCACGGGTTGGATTTGGGTGGGATTTGGGGCTGCCAGGGGGGACTATGTGTGGATTTGGGGGGGGCTGGGCTGGGTTTGGGAGGTTCAGGGTGTGGATTTGGGGGTCTGGGGATGGATTTGGAGGACTTGAGGGTTTGGGGTGTCCAGGATATGGATTTAGGAATGCTGTGGGAGGATTTGGGAGGGATTTGGGCTTTGAGGGGTGGAATTTGTGGTCCAGGAGATGGATTTTGTAGGTCCAGAAGGTGGATTTGGGGTGGATTTGTGGGTCCAGGATAGATTTGGGGGTTCAGGCTTGGAATTTGGGGGTCCAGGGGTGGATATGGGGGGGGGAATTTGGTGTCTGGGGGTGGATTTGAGGCTCCAGGATTGATCTGGGGCTCTGGGGTGGAATTGTGGGTGCTGTGTGTAGATTTAGGGTGGATTTGGAGGTGCTGGGTGTGGATTGGGGGGGATTTGTGGGTCCAGGGATGGATTTGTGAGTCCAGAGTTGGAATATGGGGGTGCTGGGAGGAAATTTGTGGTGGATTTGTGGGTCTGAGGTGGTTGAAGGGTGGATTTGTGTGTTCAGGGGGGATTTGGGGGTTAAGAGAGTGGAATTGGAGTGTGATTTGTGGGTCTGGAGTGGATTTGGGGGTTCAGGGGTGGATATGGGGTGGAATTTGGAGGGGCTGGGAGTGGTTTGGTGGTCGAGGGGTGGATTTGGGATGGATTTGTGGGTTCAGGGGGTGGATATGGGGTGGAATTTGGAGGCGCTGGGTGGGATTTGGTGGTCGAGGGGTGGATTTGGCGGGGGATTTGTGGGTCTGAGGTTGGATTTGTGGGTCCAGGGTTGGATTTGGGGGGGCTCGGGGTTGGACCAGGGGGCCGGGGGTCTCACCCGCCTTGGAGATCCACTCCATGTACCCGTTGAGCTCGCGCTCGATTTGCTGCTGGCGCCGCAGCTTCAGGAACGCCCGGCGATTTTCCACCCGTTCCCGCTCTTTGGCAAACTCCCTGGGGGACACCAGTCAGGGGAGACCCCCCCCAAATCCCCCCTCACCCCCAATTCCCCCCGTCCCTGGAACCTCCCCCCCTCCACTTACCCGGAGAGCACCCCCAGCACGAGGTTGAGCATAAAAAAGGAGCCGATGATGATGAGGGGGATGAAGTAGAGCCAGTTCCAAGTGTTCCCTGAGGCGTCGTTGCTCTGGGGGAGGGAAAGGGGGGACGGGGGCAGGAGTTTTGGGGGTCACAGACCCCGTTTCTGGCTCCAGCATCCCCCCTACCCCCACCCCAGGGGCACCTGAAATCCCACCCCCCCTGGGCTCCCCACTGTGGGGGACGTGTGGTGATGGGGGCGGGGGGCGATGGATTGGAGACCCCTTGGGATCTCCTTGGGGACCCCCTTGGGGACATCTCGGATCCCATCAGGGTCACTTTGGGGACCCTCTTAGGGACATTTTGGGGACCCCCCAAGGGGTGTCTTGAGGATACACCTGGGGGACACCTCGGGGACATCTTTGGAGTCCCTCTCCAGGACACCCTTCGGGGGTCCCCTCGGGGCACCTTTAGGGATTCCTTGGGGGTGTCCTTAAGGACACTTTGGGGATCTCCTTGGACACCCTCAGGGACATCTTGAGGACCACCTTAGGGATGCCTTGGGGACCCCATTGGGGCACAGCAGGCGGCTCCAACGGGGAACGAGGGGGCCCTGAGACACCCCCACACACACACACACGTGGCGCCCATCCCCACGGCATCGGGGCTCACATAGTAGAGGAGGTCTGTCCACCCTTCCATCGTGATGCACTGGAAGACGGTGAGGACGGCGAAGAGGATGTTGTCGAACTGGGTGATGCCGTAGTTGGGGCCCTCCCAGTACTTCTTGCACTTGGTGCCGTTGGGGCAGATCCGCGCCGGCTCGTCCGTCCCGCACGGCACCTCCACCTTGATCTCATCTGGGGAGGGGACACACAGATCTGGGGGGTCACTGCGGGTGCACCCCTAGACTGGGCCCCCCGGAACCCCCAGGGTAGCTCGACCACGTGTGTATGTGTCCCCCCCCACTCCAGGGCTTTGTGCACTTGGGGGGGGAGTTGGGGTCTGGGGGTGACCCCCATGGGGCTGTTGGACCCCCCCAGTTCCCCCCACAATGGGGCTGTAGTCACCCAGGAAGGTTTAGGGTCTGGGGTGACCCCCATGGGGCTGCTGGACCCTCCCCATTCACCCTATGGGGCTGCTGGAGCCCCCAACCCCCCCCTCTCTATCCTGCTCACCCCCCCCTCATTCCCCCCCCTTGAAATAGCCATGACCAATTAACGCAGCCTCGTCAAGGGAGAGCAGTAATTAGTAATTAGGGCATCCCATATCAGGTGTGGGGCAGGAGCCTGGGGAGCTGGGGGGGGGGGCTTTGGGGGGCAGGAGGGGGGATTTGGGGGGCTTGGGGGCAGAGGGGTGTGTGTGAGGGAGTTGGAGAGGTTTGGGGGGGTCAGGAGGGAGGTTTGGGGGGGAATTTGGGGGTGTTTGGGGAGGGGGATTAGGGAATGTTTTGGAGGGGGATTCAGGGGCGTTCTGGGAGGGGGATTTGAGGGTGTTTGGGGGAGGGATTTGGGGATGTTTTGGGAAGGGGATTCAGGGATATTTTGTGAGGGGGATTTGGGGATGTTTTGGGGTTTTTGGGGGATGTTTGGGGTTTTTTGGGGGAGGGGGATTCCGGGGTGTTTCGGGGTGCTCTGGGACGCCCCGCACCGGTGACCAGGTCGAAGCAGGTGGTGTGGAATTTGCCCATGTAGAACTCGAGGCCGATGATGGCGAAGATGAGGATGGCGAAGAAGAGCAGGAGCCCGATCTGCAGCAGCGGGATCATCGCCTTCATGATGGACTTGAGCACGACTTGTAAACCTGGGGAGGGGGGCAGCATCAGAGACCCCCACTGAGAGCCCCCCCGAGCCCCCACACAGCCCCCCCTGAGACCCTCAAAGTCCCCCAGACCCTCTCAGTCCCAACCCCTCCGGCCTCTCCTAAACCCCCCAGACACCCCCCAAAGCCCCCTGTAACCCCACAGATCCCCCCAGACCCTCTCAAAACCCCCTCCACTCCTCAGAGACCCCCCGAAGCATCTAGAGACCCTCAAAGTCCCCCCACTAAATCCCCCAGGATCCCCCCAGACCCCCCAAACCCCCATACAACCCCCAGAGACCCCCAAACACCAAGAGATATCCCCAAAGCCCCCCAGACTCCCCTGGATGCCCCCCCGGAACCCCCAGACTCCCCTGGACTCTCCTAGACCCTCCAGAAGACAATGGATCCCTCCAGAACCCCCTGGAAACCCCCCTCAGACCCCTTCAAACCCCCCCCCAGACCCCTCCCCCAGGACTCCCCACTCACTTGGGATCCCCGACACCAGTTTGAGGGGGCGCAGCACGCGCACGGCTCGCAGCGTCCGCAGGTCGAACTGGGACCCCACGGTGGAGAGGATGCTGGGGGGGCAGGGGGGGTCAGTGGGGACACCCCCAAAACCGGGAACACCCCCACAACAGCTGGGACTCCCCAACAGCTGGGAGCACCCTCCAATAACTGGGGACCCCCCCAAAAGCCAGGACCCCCCCCAACAGCTAGGCCACCATGGCCACAAAAACCCACCAGGTCCCACCAGTGCCACACGTCCTCCGTGGGCCACCACGAGCCCCATGGCCACCGTGAGCCCCACATCCCCGTGACCACGTGCCCCACGTGCCCGCCGTGCCCCCCCAGTGCCCCCTCCCTCCCCGTGCCCACGGCTGGGCCGGCCACGCTGGGCTATTTTTAGCCCCCCGCGGGCCGAGCGCTGCCAGCGCTAACGCCAGAGCCAGCACTGGCTCGGGGAGGGGGGGGGTCCCAGCCCTGGGCCAGCACCGGCCTGGGGGGCCCCAAGGACACGGGTGGCACTGGAGGGACCTCGGGCATCCACATTCATTCCCATCACCCCCAGTTACCCCCAGAGGCCCCATCATCTCCATTCATCCCCAGTCACGCCCCATCACCCCATTCGTCCCCGTCAGCCCCATTCGTCCCCACCACCTCATTTGTCCCCAGTCACCCCATCTCCTCCAGTCACCCCCATTTAACTCCATCACCCCCATTCACCCCCACGACTCCCAGTCATCCCCATCACTCACCCCCATTCATCCCCGTCACCCCCTCATCCACATTTGTCCCCATGACCTCCTGTCACCCCCCCATTCATCACGGTGACCCCCAGTCACCCCCATTTGTCCCCATTCATCCCCAGTCACCCCCATTTCTCCCAGTCACCCCCATTCATCCCCATCACCCCCTCATCTCCATCACCCCCATTCATCCCCATTTGCCCCAGTCGCTCCATCACCACCATCACCCCTCATCCCCATCACCCCCGTTCATCCCGGTCCCCCCCCCCGCCCGGTCCCCCCGCGCTGGGGCCTCGGGGCTGCGGGCGGTGGGCGGCGGGGCGGGGCAGTGTTGTGACAGCGCTAAGAGGCGGTTGCTGCGGTGGCGATGCGGGACGAGCCGCAGCCGGTAATTACCGGCTCACCCGGCCCAGCGGGCGCCCGGTACCACCCGCGGGGGGCAGCGCTGCGGGCACCGGCCTCGCACACGCGTGCGGGTGTCTGGCTGTGCCTGTACCTGCGCGCACACGCGTGTGCGCGCAGGTACAGGCACAGCCAGACACCCGCACGCGTGTGCGTGCGCGCTCCGCGATGCAGGAGGGCTCCTGACGCACACGCGTGGGGCTGCGACACGCGGGGAAGGGTGCAGGGCTGACACATGTGTCCGTACACACGTGTGTGCGCGCGCATCCTCTGCACACGCATGTGCTCACGCATCCTCTGCGCGCACACACGCGCTCCACGATGCAGGCAGGGTCCTGCACGCCCACGCGTGGGGCTGTGACACGCAGGGAGGGGCCGTGTGTCCCTCACCCGGTGAGGACCACCACGAAGTCCATGACGTTCCAGCCGTTGCGCAGGTAGGAGCCTTTGTGGAAGGCGAAGCCCAGCGCGATGATCTTGATCCCCGCCTCGAAGCAGAAGATGCCGATGAAGTACGGCTCCGTGTCATCCTGGGGACAGGGACACGCGTCAGGCACCGGATGCGGGGACGCTGGGATGCGGGATACGGGGATGCAGGGAGCCAGGGATGCTGGGGCACCCCCAGCCCTTGTGGCGAGGGGGCATCGGGGGCAGCCACCGGCCCCACGTTCCCCCTCCTCCAGCTCCCCGGGGCGCTGCAGGCGGGGGCGGCCGCAGCTCCCGCCGTGGCCCAGATTCCCAGCAAGGAGGAAACTGGGACACTGGGGGGTCCAGAGGGACTGGGAGCTGCGGCCACGGCAAGCCGGGTGTCGACTGCGCGTGCTGCGGGATGGCAGAGGCCCCTGCTCCGGTCCCTGCTTTGGGGACCCGCGGTGGAGACCCCGCAGTGGGGCAGGGGCCTACACTGGAGATCCTGCAGTGGGGCAAAGGGCAGACGGTGGAGACCCCACAGTGGAGACCCCATGGTGGAGACTCCATGGTTGTCCAGAGATCCACATTGGACAACCCACCGTGGAGACCCAGCGGTGGCAACCACGCAACGGGGCAGCGACCTGCGGTGGGGACCCTGTAGTGGGTGGGAACCCCGTGGTGGAGAATCCATGGTGGAGAAGCCACTCTGGAGATGCTGGGCTGGCTGGGGACCCCTCAGTGGGGATGCCAGGGCGTCCAGGGACCCCCTCCAGCCCCCCAAGCCCCACGCTCACCAGCCGCTCCGACATGGGGGTCTTGTCCTCGTCGGGCAGGTGCTGCTCCAGCGCCAGGACGATGCAGTTGGCGATGATGGTGGCTAAAATCATGTACTCAAAAGGAGTGCCAGGAGTCAAGGAAAAAAGAGTTTCGGGGGTGTCCCCGTCCCCCCCCGTCTGGGCTGGATGGGGAAACAGAGACAGGAGTGGGGAGGGGGGGATGCCCCAAGGGGAGGCGGCAGTGGGACCCCCGGGCAGTGCTGGTTGTTGGCGGTTGGTGGCAGCTCCCGGTGGTGGCTCCCGGTGGCAGGATGCGGCCCGGCCGCCGCCAGCGCCCGCGTGCTGAGCACCTCATTAATTCCCTCATCAAAGCAGCGACCGAGCGGCCCCGGCGGCTCCGCACGCCGCGGGAGCCGAGAGCGATCAAAGCGCCCGCGGGACCTGCGGAGACCGACACGGCCCCCGCGGCCCCGAGCGCGGCTGCCGGAGCCGCCGGGACCCGCGGCAGCTTCGGGGTCACCGCGACCCCGCTCCGACCCCCGGGGCCACCGTGCGGCGCTGGCACCGTGTCCGTACCCGGCACCGGTGATGCCCGGGGGGAGGGGGGGGCTGGTTCGGGGCCCCCAGACTCATCACCCCGTTACGTGGGACCCTCCCGGATGCAGCCGGTCTGGCACGGATACTTGGCACGACACGGCATGGCATGGCACAGCACGGCTACCCGGCATGGCACGGCACGGTTATCTGCCATGGATAACTGTCATGGCATGGCACGGCACGGCAGGGCACAGCACAGCAATCTGGCACAGATATCTAGCATGGCATGGCATGGCATGGCATGGCGCGGCACAGCAATCCCGCATGGTTATCCAGCACGGTTATCTGGCATGGCACAACCACCTGGCACAGCTCTCTGGCATGGTTATCCGGCACAGCATGGTTAACCAGCACAGTTATCCCACATGGCACAGTTATCCTGCACGGCACGGTTTTCCGACACTGCTCCCTGGCCTGGCACACCTGCCTGGCACAGCTCTCCAGCCCAGCCCAGCTCTCTGGCCCAGGCGCAGCCGTTCGGCACCACTTCTGCCTGGTCTGGCTTCATGGCACAGCCACCGGGCACGGCCACTCAGCGTGGCACGGGGATCGGGCACAGGACGGGGATCGGGCACAGCTCAGCTCTGGCACAGGATGAGCATCTGGCACAGCGCGTGGATCGGGCACAGCGCAGCTCCCCAGCGCGGCACAGGACCGGGATCTGGCACGGGCAGCGGGCACAGCTCAGCTCTGGCACAGCCCAGCTCTCGGGCACAGCACGGCTCTCCGGTGCCGCGAGCTGGCACAGCACCCTTATCCGGGGCAGCTCAGCTCTCCAGCACCGTCCAGCGCTGCAGCACCACGAGCTGGCACAGCACCACGATCCAGCACAGCTCCACGATCCGGCACAGCACCACGATCAGTCACGGCACCACGAGCTGGCACAACACCACAATCCAGCACAGCATCACGATCCGGCACAGCACCATTATTCTACACAGCACCACGATCCAGCACAGTACCACAATCTGGCACAGCACCACAATCCGGCACAGCACCACAATCTGGCAGAGCACCACTATCCTGCACAGCTCCCCAGCCACAGGGGCCTCACTCAGGGCCACCTCTGCCCCCCACGCAGGGGTAGCCCCATAGGGCTTGGGCAGCACCCACCAGACCCCCCCCCCACGGCACCAGCTGTGCCATGTGGAGCCCCAACACGGGTGCCCTATGGGACGGGGCATTGGGGCACCGTCAGTGCACACACACCCCCAGACTGAGCCCCCAGCCCAGTGTGATGGTGTGGGAGGATCTGCTCTGGCCGGAGCACAGCACCCACAGTCTGTGACAGCATCACACTCAGCACCCCCAGCACCTCTGGCACCCACTGGCAGGGCTACCCTCCTCCTCGGCACCCTCAGACCCCTTGCCAGGTGCTCCAGTTGGAGCTCAGCACCCACCTGGATGCCAGTACCCTCACCTCCAGCACCTCTGCAGCGGCACCCTCACCCCTGGCATCCTTGGTGCCCCCAGACTCCTCGCCGCCAGCTCCATCAGGGTGCCAGCACCCACCCACTGCAACCGTATCACCCTTGCCCTCAGCACCCCCAGCATCCCTGCAGCAGCACCCTCATCCCTGGCACCCCTGGCACCCTCAGACCCCTTGCCAGCAGCTCCGATTGGAGCCCAGCACCCATCAGGATGCCAGTGCCCACTGGCTATGACAGCATCGCCCTCGCCCCCAGTGCCCCCAGCATCCCTGGCACCCCTGCAGCAGCACCTTCATCCCTGGCACCCCCAGCACCCCCAGCGCCCCCGCAGCAGCACCTTACTCCCAGCAACCCCAGACCCTTCACTGGCCGTGCCGGCCAGAGCCCAGCACCTACCTGGATGCCAAGCACCCTCACCTGCAGCACCCCCAGCACCAACAACCCCATCCCTGCCACCTCCAGCACCACCAGACCCCTCACCAGCACCTCCAGCCAGAGCTCAGCACCCACCCCGATGCCAGCGCCCACCCGCTGCGACAGTATCGCCTCCGTCTTCCCCCTCTCGCCGCCCCTCGCCCGCCGCATGGCCTGGTGACCGATGTCACCGGCACCCGCGCGGCCACCGCTCGGTGGCCAAGGGCCAAACCCAGCTTTGGTGAGAGGGGGTGGCCATTCGGGGGGGGGGGGGGGTGTCACCGCCTGCCACCCCCCGGTTGCCCCAGCCGGGTGGGTGCCGGTGGCATCGCCCACTGCGCTGCGGCACAGCCGCGGCCACGCTCGGGCAGTTTCGCTTCCACGCGGCGCAAACCCCCACCCCCCCCCCCGGGATTTGCTTCCCGCGCCCAGGCCGACATTTTCCCCCAACACCGCAGCACCACCGGCTGCCCAGGGCACCCCCACATTCAGAAGGGGTCCCCAAAATGCTCAGCAACCAGGATGGAGCTGACACTGAGCCTGCAGCTCCCCAGGCTGCACCTCAAAAACCACATGGTGCCCCCCAGCCCCTCATGGGCACAAGAAGCGGTGACAGTGGCCCCTTTTGGAGTGACAGTGGCCCTTTTTGGGGTGATGGTGGCCCCTTTTTGGGGTGCAGAGGGGTTTGGGGTGCAGAGGGGTTCGGGGTGCAGAGGGAGGGCATGCAAGGGCAATGGGACCGGAGCTGCAGCCGCAGGGTGGTGCCCCAAAAGGGCTTCGCACCCCCAAATGCCCTGGGATGGAGGTTAAGGCTGAGGACACCCCAAGTGTGGGGCATCCCCGGGTGATGGGCACACCAATGGGGCGAGCCTAGCGCCAAGGGGTGCGGGGATACAGGGGTGCAAATCAGGCCCCCCCCCCTCCTTCCCAGTTAGGTCACTGGGAGTCACTGGTGTAATAGGGTCCCAGGCCCCCAGGATGAGCTGAACCCCCACAAAGCAGCTGTACAGGGGCTGGGGGGGATGGAGAGCGGGGTGCAGGGCAGGGGGACCCTGGCACAGGGCAGGGGGCTGGAGACCCCAGAATGGGGACAGGGAGCTGGTGAAGGACCTGGGGGATGGGGACCCCAATGCAGGGTGGGGGATGGGGAGCCAGGGGTGGGGAAGGGGGGTGGAGACCCCCAAATGGGGACAGTGATTCCAATGCAGGTCAGGAGCATGGGGACAGGGATGTGGGATGGGGATGGGGACCCCAGCGCAGGGTAGGGGGCATCGGGACATGGGTGTAGGGAGGGAAACGGGGACAGGGATGTGGGATGGGGACCCCGATGAAGGGCAGGAGGACAAGGATGTGGGTTGAGACCGGGAAGCTGGGTGCAGGGCAGGGGGATAAGGGTGCAGGATGAGGACAAGGACCCCAATACAGGGCAGGAGGACAGGGATGCGTTTGGGAACCCCAATGCAGGGACAGGAGATAGGGACAGGGATGTGGGATGGGAATGGGGACAGGGATGTGGGATGGGAATGGGGACAGGGATGTGGGATGGAGAACAGTGCAGGGCAGGAGGATGGAGCCAGGGATGAGGCCAGAGATACGGGCTGGAGATGGGGACAGGGATGAGGATGGGGACAGGGGTGTGGGTGGGGGATGAGGACAACGATGAGGACTGGGATATGGGATGGGGAGCCGGGTGCAGGACAGGGGGACAGGGATATGGGATGGGGACCCCAATGCAGGGATGGGGACAGGAAGTGAGGCCAGGGATGTGGGATGAGGCCGGGGATGCGGGATGGGGATGAAGAGCTGGATGCAGGGCTGGGGCGCAGGGGGCACACACCAGGGTGCGGGAGGGCACAGACTGGGGCATGGGGGGCTCACGCTGGGGCACGGGGTCGTCGTCCCCCCCCCCCCCCCCCAAAGGATATGGCCATTCGGTGATCTTTTTGGCGTATTTCCTCACCACATTGTCCTCGCTGAAGAGGAAGAGCGAGCGGTTGACGGTCAGGCAGTTCTGGCGCACGGGGATGGGGTTGTAGAGAGCCATGGTGCGGGCACGCTGGGCCATCGACTGCTTGTACATCCTCTGCGCCCCGGGGGGACCCCCCGGCCGGGGCCCCCCCGCGCCCCGCGGCCCCCCCGCCGCCCCGGGGCCGCCGCTGCCGCCCCCCCCGGGCCCGTAACGGGCAGGGACCTCGTCCCCGAAGCGAGGCATCGTGCGCAGAGACCGGGCAGCTCAGCGCATCCCATGGGCTGGCCCGGGGGGGGGCGCTCAGGGGGCGCCGAAGGGGCCGGGGCGAGCGGGGACCGGCCCGAGCATCCTCCCGCTGCGGCCCCCCCGATAGACGGGATGGAGGGAGGTGGGGGGTGTCTCTGCTGCGGGCCCCCCCCCCCCCCGGCAGGAATGGATGAAGGGGGGGTCTGCGGTACCCGGGGATAGATGTGGGGATGGAAGGGGTGCGGGGGGGTGGCCCTGCTGTGGTATCTGGGGATGGGATGCAGGGATGAAGGGGAGGGGGGGGGGGGAGGGGGGTCCGGAGCGCGGGATGGGGAGGGGGGTCTGCAGTACTCGGGGATGGGATGCGGGGGATGAAGAGGGGGTCCCCGGAGCCCGGGATGGGATGAGGGTGTCCCTGCCGCTGGGGTACCCGGGGATGGGATGCAGGGATGAAGAGGCGAGGGGTCCCTGCTGTGGTACCCGGGGAAGGGATGGGATGTAGGGGGGGAGGGGGCGAAAGGTAGGGGTGGAGGGGAGACCCCGGTATCAGGGGATGCGGGGTGGGGGGGGTGTCTCCGAGGCACGGATGGGGATAAGGATGGGGGGTTCACGCTGCTGCGGTACCCAGGAAAGGGATGGGGATGGAGGGGGGGGCCTGGAGCCTGGGATGGGGATGAGGATGGGGGGGGGCTGCGGTACCCAGGAACCAGGGCAGAGGTGGGGGTGTGGGGGGGTCTCCGCTGCTGCGGTACCCGGGGATGGGATTGGGGGGTCGGCCGGGATGAATAGGGTTCTCAGGGCCGGGACGGGGATGAGGATGGGGGCGTCTCCGCCGCTGCAGTAGTGGGGGATGGAATGGGGGGGGGGGGGGTCCTCGGAGCCGGGATGGAGGGGGAGCCCCGGAGCACGGGATGGGGGGGTCCCAGCAGCTGCGGTACCCGGTGCCCGGGGCAGGGATGGGGATTGGCGGGGGAACCGGAGCCCGGGATGGGGATGAGGGACGGGGATTGTCCCTGCGGCTCCCAGTGCCCGGGGATTGGGGGGGGTCCTGGGGGCCGGGAAGGGGATGGGGGGAGGGTCCCTGCCGCTGCGGTACCCGGGGCAGGGATGGAGGGTGGGAAGGGAGGATGCCGAGGTTCGCGGGGCCGGGATGGGGATGGGGATGGGTGTAGGGAGGGCTGGGGGTGTCGAGGTTCCCCGATGCAGCAGCGGGGGGGTAAAGGGTGGGGGGGCAGCTCCCCCAGCGCGGAGACCCCGGCTGCGCCAATTCCAAAGGGGATGAGGATGAGGATGAAGGGGGGGGGCGAATAAAACCTCTCCGGTCAGCGCTTCCCGCCGCCCCCGGCCCGGAGCATCCGCGGGGGGGGGGAGAGGAAGAAAAATCTCCCCCCTTAAAAAAAATCCAAGAATAAAAAGGCTAAAAAAAGCTCGCGTCGGGGGCGCCCCCCACCCCTTGGGGTTCGGTGGGGCGGGGGTCGCTCAGCCCCCCGGTAGCAGCGGGGCGGAGGGGCCCATCGGGCCGGGCTGCGGCAGAGCTGGAGCTGCTCCTCCTCCTCCTCCTCCCCCCCTGCCCGCGGGGCTCTTCCTCCCCCCCCCCCCCCTCCGCCTCCTCCTCCTCCTCCTCCTTCACCGCCGCCCGGGTTATGGGATAAAAGGAGAGCGGGGATGGAGCGGGAGCGGGGAGCAAGGGGCGGGGAGGGGGGCAAGCAGCCTGGGAGGCGGGGGGCTGGCACCCACCGGGCACCTCGGAGCGGCTGGGAGGGTGGGGAGAACCGGGGAAGGGTACAGGGGGTAGGATGGGTGCAGGGGGATGCGAAGCCCGGGGCAGGATGGGTGCAGGATGGGTGGGGGTAGGATGGGTGCAGGGGGATGCGAAGCCCGGGCAGGATGGGTGCAGGATGGGTGGGGGCAGGATGGGTGCAGGATGAGTGGGGGCAGGATGGGTGCAGGATGGGTGCACGGGGGTGCAGAGTCCAGGGCAGGATGGGTGCATAGCACCACGTGCCAGGGTGCACAGGACCCTGCATCATTAATTAATTAGCAGAGCCTTTAATTACACCCACACTGCCTCAGTTTCCCCTTGGGGAGCCACTGTTGTGGGGGCTCGGAGGAAGGGGGGGGCTGGGGGTGTCCCGAGGTGGGGTCAGGGAGCAGCAGGGGGGACATAAGCACCGGGGGGACTCCCCCTCCCCGCACCCCAAATTAGAAGGGAGCTCAGGTTCCTAGCTCCATCACCTCTTCCCCGGCACCACAAATCTGGGGTCCTGGGAGGGAGCAGGGCCTGTAAACCCCCCACACCCCAAAACTGAGAGGCAGCTCAGGGTCTCAGCTCCATCAACCCCCCTCACCCCAAATCCGGGGGTCTGAGGGAAGAAGTTGACTTGGACCACCCCGCATCCCTGACTGGGGGGGGCTGTGGGCTCAGGGTTATAGGTCTGGAACCCTTTGCACCCCAGAAATGAGGTCTCAGGGTCCTGGCTCACCCCTCCCCCCCGTACCCTGAATTCAGGGGGGAGAACAGAGCCCGGCCCCCACCTTGCACCCCCAAACTGGAGGACTCAGGGTCCTGGCTCAAACCCTGCTCCCCGAATCTGGGGGATCGGGGAGGGCTGGGGGAGGGAACTGGACCTGGACCCCCTTCTGCACCCCAAAACTGGTTTCAGAATGGGAATGGCAGGGACAAGGGATCGGAGTGGGATGGATCCGTAGAGGAGTGGACAATATGGGGACAGGAACACCAGCATGGGGTCACTTCACTCTGGGTGTCCCGGGATGGCCCCCATTACCATGGCAACCATGGGTTCTGGTTGCTATGGAGCCTTGTTGCCATGGGAATCTGTGGGTCCAGTTTATCATGGTCCCCTTTGCCCCGGTTGCCATGGACGGCCATGGATACCCATAACCATGGGCCCCGTTGCCATGACAGCCATGGATCCTGGCTGGTATGGAGCCCTGTTGCCATGGGCAGCAGTGGGTACCCGTTGATAGGATCCCCATCGCCGTGGGAATCTGTGGGCCCAGGTTACAACAGATCCCATTGCTATGGGCAACCCTGGGTAACTGCTGCCATAGAGCCCCGTTGCTATGGGCGACCCGGGGTACTCGTTTCCATGGTCCCCGTTACTATGGACAACCCCGGGTACCAGTTGCCATGGGCCCCGTTGCTACGGGCGGCCCGGGGTACCCGTTGCTACGGTCCCGTTACCATGGAACCCCGTTGTTAGGGGCAGCCGTAAGTGAGGGCGCTGCGGTGCCGTAACCGGCGGGAAGGACCGGAAGCACCCCCCTCTGGGCAGCGGAGCTGTCAATCAAGAGGTGACGTAACCGGAAGGGGGCGGTGCCTGTGGAGCGGACCCGGAAAAGGTTGGGGGGGATTGGGGGGGGTCCTGTCCCAGTGTGAACTGGGAGCGCCGACCCCGTACTGGTTTTGTCCCCTCAGGTCCCCCGTCCCCTCTTTTGGCCTTCAGGATCCTTCACTATGGTGAGTGCGGCCGCCAGAGCCGCGATGGGGCCACCGGGGCCATCCCAGCCCCACTGGGGCCACCGTGGCCACCGCAGCCCCCTCCGTGGCCACTGTGCCCCCCCCTTGACCCCGCCCGTTTTCCCACAGGGCGAGCGCAAGGGCACCAACAAGTATTACCCCCCCGACTTCGACCCCGCCAAGGTGAGGGGGTTTGGGGGGCCGGGGGGGAGGGTTCAGGGAGGCTGAAGGTGTGTGTGGGGGTCAGTGGGGAGATTTGGGGGGGGGGGGGGGGTTTGCGGGGAGTCCAGGGAGGCTTGGGGAGTCAAGTGGGGAGTTTGGGGGCGCTGAGGGGAGGTTTTGGGGGGCTGAGGAGCAGTGGGGAGGTTTGGGGCGGCTGGAGGGGGGGGTTGGATGGGTTGGGACGGGCTTGGGGGTGTTGGGGGGGAAGTGGGGTGTTTTGGGGGGCTCGGGGGGGAAGACTGGGGGGCATTGAGGAGGTCCAGGGGGGCAGTAGGGAGTTTGGGGGGGTTCCAGGGGTTTTGGGGGGCCTGGGGAGGGGTCTGGGAGGTTTTGGGGTTCTGAGGGGGTTTAGGGGTGCTGCTGCCCCCCACGAATGACCCCTCCCTCCCCGCCCAGCATGGCTCCCTCAACGGTACCACGGGAGCCACCCCCTGCGCGAGCGCGCCCGGAAGCTTTCCCAGGGGATCCTTGTTATCCGGTGAGTGGGGGACAGGGGTAGGGGGATGAGGATATTCCCAACCCCCAAGATCTGGGGGCATTCCCAACCCTTGGGATGTGGTGACATTCCTGTGGTGACATTCCTGCTTGGGTGGCATTCCTGACCCTGGGATCCGGTGACATTCCCAGTTGGGTGACGTTCCTGCTTGGGTGACGTTCCCGTTGTGGTGACATTCCCACTCGGGCAACATTCCTGCTTGGGAATGAGTTTCCACATTCCCGATGCCGGGATCTGGTGATGTTCCCGCTGCGGTGACAACCACGTTCGTGCCGTGGTGACAATATTCCCGCCATGGTGACATTCCCAGTGGGGTGACGTTCCAGCCATTGTGGTGTTCCCGATGCGGTGACGTTCCCACTGTGGTGTTGTTCCAAACCCTGGGATCTGGTGACGTTCCTGCTGCGGTGGTGACGTTCCCACCATGGTGACCACATTCCCACTGTGGTGACAACGTTCCCGCCGCCGTGACGGTGACGTTTCTGCTCGGTGCCCCCAGGTTCGAGATGCCGTACAACATCTGGTGCGACGGCTGCAAGAACCACATTGGGATGGGTGAGTCTGGCCCCAATCCCGCCGGAATCAAGGATTTTGGGGCTCCATCCCTCTCTTTTGGCTCCAGCCCAGCCCTTGTCCCAGCACTGCTCCCAAATCCATCCCTGTCGCTCCCGGAACGGCGCAGAGAGGGCTCCCTGGAGACTCTTCCAGCTCCCCTGCCCTTGGATCGATTTCCTGGCTCCTCCGTCGGGAAGGAGGAACTGGTTGGATGCACTGAGACTCTTCCAGACTCTGCTGCTTCCTCATGGAATCCCAGGATGGGTTGGGTGGGAATGGACCCTTCCAGCCCCATTCGACCTGGGATGTTCCCAAGGGAAGCTTTGAGCTCTCCAATTTCCTGGAATCCTGGGATGGGTTGGGTGGGGAAGGGACCTTTCCAACCCAGCCTGCGATGTTTCCGTGGATTGGGGCTCCGAGCTCCTCAAGTTCATGGAACCCCAGAATCATTTGGGTGGGAAGGGACCTTCCCAGCCCCATCCAGCCTGGGATGTTCCCATGGGATGGCACAGATCCCCTGCTCCGTCTCAGGGCCTCCCTGCTCTCAGCTGAGAGGATTTTTGGGCTGGATCTGCCCCTCTTTTAGCTCCATCCCTGACCCTGATCAGTTCCCTGGCTCCTCCGGCCTTGCTACTGGTCTCTCCGGTGCTCAGGACCCCAGAGCTGGACACAGTTGGAGAATGCAGGAATCATTTGGGTTGGAAAAGCCCTTTCTGGTCACTGATTCCCACCTTATCCCAGCGCCCGATCCCCGTCCCGCAGCCCAACATCTCTGTGGGTTTAAACCCCCTCCAGGGTGGGGACTCAGCCCCTGTGCAGCCACTTCCAGCACTCGGGAATGTTGTGGGATGGAATGTTCCCACTATCCTGGCTGATCCAGCCCTGGTTCAGCTCCCGGCATTCCCGCCGGTCCCCATTCCCATCCACCTGGGCGTCATCTCCAACCTGAGGGTGCTCGGATCCCCCTCATCCGGTTCATGGATGGAACAGGATGCTCCAGCGTTCCCGGGGCTCCGTGGTCCCCATCTCCGTCTGTCCCGGCGGCACCTGATCCGCGCGTTCTCCCCGCAGGGGTCCGGTACAACGCCGAGAAGAAGAAGGTCGGCACCTACTACACAACACCCATTTACAGGTGGGATTGCGGGGGTGTTCCCGGTGGGATGCAGGGGCATTGGGATGCAGCACCATTCCCAATGGCATGCGGTGCCATTCCCAATGGGATGCAGCAGTGTTCCTGATGGGATGTGATGCTGTTCCGGATGGGATGCAGCACCATTCCCGATGGGGTGCAATGGCGTTCCCCATTGGATGCAGTGCCATTCCCGATGGGATGTGATGCCATTCCCAACGGGATGCAGCACCATTCCCGATGGGGTGCAATGGCGTTCCCCATTGGATGCAGTGCCATTCCCGATGGGATGTGATGCCATTCCCAACGGGATGCAGCGCCATTCCCGATGGGTTGCAATGTCGTTCCCGG
The DNA here is from genome assembly GCA_033556795.1 of Tapera naevia. Classification (NCBI taxonomy): domain Eukaryota; kingdom Metazoa; phylum Chordata; class Aves; order Cuculiformes; family Neomorphidae; genus Tapera; species Tapera naevia. The sequence goes on along the minus strand of JAUMJJ010000091.1, from coordinate 9,572 downwards.
TGGGAAGCGGCAGCATTCCCAATGGGATGTGATGACCCCGCTCCACCCCCTGCCCAGGTTCCGGATGAAGTGCCACCTCTGTGTCAATTACATCGAGATGCAGACGGACCCCGCGGGCTGCGATTACGTCATCGTCAGCGGCGCACGGCGCAAGGAGGAGCGCTGGGACATGCGGGACAACGAGCAGCTCCTGCCTTCCGGTGAGTTCCAGGCCCTCCAGTGATTCCTGGTCCTGACTGCAAGTCCCAATGCCACCAGTGGATCCCATTCCCGCGGGTCAGTCCCATTCCCGCGGGTCAGTCCCATTCCCGCAGGCCAATCCCATTCCCGCGGGCTAATCCCATTCCCGCGGGCCAGTCGCATTCCCGCGGGCCAGTCGCATTCCCGCGGGCCAGTCGCATTCCCGCGGGCCAGTCGCATTCCCGCGGGTCAATCCCATTCCCGCGGGTCAATCCCATTCCCGCGGGCCAGTCCCATTCCCGCGGGCCAATCCCATTCCCCCGAGTCAATCCCATTCCCGCGGGCCAGTCCCATTCCCCCGAGTCAATCCCATTCCCACGGGTCAATCCCATTCCCGCGAGTCAATCCCATTCCCGCGGGCCAGTCCCATTCCCCTGAGTCAATCCCATTCCCGTGGGCCAATCCCATTCCCACGGGTCAATCCCATTCCCACGGGTCAATCCCATTCCCGCGAGTCAATCCCATTCCCGCGGGCCAGTCCCATTCCCGTGGGCCAATCCCATTCCCACGAGTCAATCCCGTTCCCCTCTCGGCTGTCGCAGAGCGGGAGGAGAAGGAGAAGCTGGAGACGGACGCCATGTTCCGGCTGGAACACGGCGCAGCTGACCGGGCGACGCTGCGGCGCGCGGCCCCCACGTTGGCCTCTCTCCAGGAGGCCCAGAGCGCCTGGAAGGACGACTTTGCCCTCAACAGCCGCCTCCGCAGGCGATTCCGGGTGAGCCGGGGCCGAGCAGGGCTGGGAACGGAGCTCGGTCCAGTTGGAGGTCGTTGCGCGCGGCGTCCCCAGGGCTCCACGCCGGGACCGGTCCCGTTCCGTGTCTGTATTCCATGGTCTGGAGGAGGGGATCGAGTGCGGCCGCCGTCGGTTTGGGGGTGACACCAAGCTGGGTGGGGCTATGGATCTGCTGGAGGGTGAGGAGGATCTACAGAGGGATCTGGACATGGATCCATTGGCTGGAGGGCAGGAAGGGTCTACAGAGGGATCAGGACAGGCTGGATCCGTGGGCCAAGGCCAACAGGATGAGGTTCAACAAAGCCAAGTGCTCCAGGCTTGGGGAAGAGCGGCTGGAAAGCTCCCTGGAGGGGAAGAACCTGGGATGTTGGTCAACAGTAGCCAAAACTGGGGCAGCAGTGGCCAAGAGCATCCAGGCTTCAGTCAGCCATGGGATGGAAGCAGGAGCAGGGAAGGGGTCGAGTCCCTGGAATCCTGGGTTCAGTTTTGGGTCCCTCACTCCAGGAGGGACATTGGAGGCTGGAATGTGGCTGGAGAAGGGAACGAAGCTGGGAAGGGTCTGGAGAACCAGGGAAGGGGCTGAGGGACCTGGAGGGGTTGGTCTGGAGAAGAGGAGGCTGAGGGGAGACCTCATTGCTCTGTGCAGCTCCCGGAAGGGAGGTTGTGGTGAGGTGGGTGCTGGGCTCTGCTCCCAAGGAACAAGGGGTGGGACAGGAGGAAATGACCTCAGGTTGCACCAGGGCAGGTTCGGATTGGAAACCAGGACAAATTTCTTAACCAAAAGTGTTCTCAGGCACCGGAACATCTGCTCGGGGAGGTGGTGGAGCCTCCACCCCTGGAGAGGTTCAAAAGTCAGGCAGATGAGGTGCTCGGCGATGGTTGGACTGGATCATCTCAAAGGTCTTTTCCAACCAAGCAATCCTGAGGGGGTACTCCCATTCCCAATGGATTGGGGGGAGGTGGCTGACAGGTCCTTTCCCCCCAGGAGGAGAAGAAGACGCTGCGTGAGGAGGAGGAGGAGGCGGCGGCGCTTCGGGCGAAGGCGGGGCTCAGCATCCCGCTGGTGCCCGAGGCCGAGGAGGATCGGCGCTTGGCCGCGCTGCTCAAGTACCACAGCCCCGACTGTAAGTGGAGGGGGCCTGGGGGGGTCAATCTGGGGGTGCTGTGTCCCCCCCCCAGCCCCCCAACCTCTCCCTGTGCCCCGCTCTGCCCCCAGCGTACGAGGAGAAGCAGCGGCTGAAGAGGACGGAGATCTCCGGCCGCTCCTGGTTCTCCTCGGGCGGCGGCGGCGGCGGCAAAGCCTGCGAAGCACTGAGGAAACTGGGGTTGGGGGGACGAGCGCTGCGGGTTCGGGGGGGGCCCCCAGGACTCCCCCCTGCAACCCCCGAAGGGTTCGGCATCGTCCGACGCCGCTGCGGAGAGGAACCGGCTGAGCCCGAAGGGACGGAGCCCACCTGCACCCCCAAAGAACCCAGCAGTGAGGTGCAGGGGTTGCTTGAGGCTGGGGACACCCCCTGTGCCCCTCCAGCACCCAGCAATGAGGCTGGAGACCCCCCCTGCACCCCTAGAGGTGAGGCAGGAGGGGGACCCCAGGCTGGGGATCCCTGCTGCGTGCCCCCAGTACCCAGCAGTGAGACGGGGGGGGACCCCAAGGCTGAGACCCCCCCAGCACCCAGCAGGGAGGTGAGGGAGGACCCCAATGCTGAGGACCCCCTCTGCGCCCCCCCAGCACCCAGCAGAGAGGTGCAGGGAAGGGGGGGCAAGGCTGGGACCCCCCCTCGTGCCCCCCAACTCGCTGCCCCCACCACATCCCTCGTGGCTGATTATTCTGACTCCAGCTCTGATGCAGAAAGTGCTTGAGGGGTGTTTGGGGGGGGCTGAACCCCTCCCCATTCTGGGCTGGTCCTGATGGGATTGGGGGACACCCAAGCCCCCTCCTCACACTGTAAGCCCTCCCCCTTGTAATTTATACGCCCCCTAATTAAAAGCTGCTGGCAGCTCTGGCACAGCCGCGTTCTTGATGCCGTGGATCCGACTCCCACCGCCCCTGATGCCACAAAGGGACCCACCCTCCCCCCCCTCATTGCGACGGATCCCCCCTTGATGCCACCAAGGAATCCACCCCTCCTCCAATGCCACCATGGACCACCCCCATGATGTCACCATGGGACACTTCCCAACACCTCCCCCACTCATGCCACCAAGGGATCCCCCCTATGATACCACCATGGACCCACCCCCACCTGATGCCATGGATGCCCCCCTGTCCCCGCTCCATGATGCCTCCGTGGGACACTCCCTCCCCCCCTCCATTGCCATGGATGCCACCAAGGGACACCCTTCCCCTCCCCCTCGTGCTACCAAAGGACCCACCCACTCCCCCGAGGCGATGGGTCTCCCCCTTCCCCGATGGGGACCCCACCATGGGACACCCACCCACCCCCCCCCCCCCCCCCCGTCGCCATGGATTCCCCCCCCCCGCCCCACGGCTTCTTCAGCCCGGCGGTGCCACTTCCGCTTCCGGTTCGCGCGCCGCCGCGGGACCGGAAGCGGAAGTCGGCGACTTCCGGCGCAGCAATGGCGGCCGTGGGGGCGCTGGAGGCGCTGCGCTACCGGCGGGGCTCCCTCGCCATCGTCAACCAGCGCCTCCTGCCCGGAGAGATCCGCTACGAGAGCGTGGGCGGCGTGGAGCGGGCGCGGACGCGATCCGGGACATGGAGGTGGGGCCGGGGGGGCGACCGGCGCTCGGGGGAGGCTCGGAGCTGCTGAGAGCGGCCACCGAGTCACCGGGGGGCTACCGAGGGGCTGGGCGTGGCTTAGAGCTCCTGGAAAGGGCTTGGGGCCACGGGGAACGGCCCAGTCCAACTGGGAATGGCCCCAATCCTATTGGGAATGACTGGGAGCCACTGGGAATGGCCCAGATCCCACTGGGAATGACTGGGAGCCAATGGGAATGGCCCTGATCCCACTGGGAATGGTCAAATCCAACTGGGAATGACTGGGAGCCAATGGAATGGTCAAATCCAACTGGGAATGACTGGGAGTCAATGGGAATGGCTCTGATCCAACTGGGAATGACTGGGAGCCAATGGGAATGGCCCCATCACACTGGGAATGACCCTGATCCCACTGGGAATGGTCAAATCCAACTGGAAATGACTGGAGCCAATGGGAATGGCTCTGATCCAACTGGGAATGACTGGGAGCCAATGGGAATGGCCCCATCACACTGGGAATGACTCTGATCCCACTGGGAATGGTCAAATCCAACTGGGAATGACTGGGAGCCAATGGAATGGTCAAATCTAACTGTGAATGACTGGGAGCCAATGGGAATGGCTCTGATCCAACTGGAATGACTGGGAGCCAATGGGAATGGCCCCATCACACTGGGAATGACCCTGATCCCACTGGGAATGGTCAAATCCAACTGGAAATTACTGGGAGCCAATGGGAATGGCTCTGATCCAACTGGGAATGACTGGGAGCCAATGGGAATGGCCCCATCACACTGGGAATGACTCTGATCCCACTGGAATGGTCAAATCCAACTGGGAATGACTGGGAGCCAATGGGAATGGTCAAATCTAACTGTGAATGACTGGGAGCCAATGGGAATGGCTCTGATCCAACTGGGAATGACTGGAAGCCAATGGGAATGGTCCTGATCCCACTGGGAATGACTGGGAGCCAATGGAATGGTCAAATCTAACTGTGAATGACTGGGAGCCAATGGGAATGGCTCTGATCCAACTGGAATGACTGGAAGCCAATGGGAATGGTCCTGATCCCACTGGGAATGACTGGGAGCCAATGGGAATGGCTCTGATCCAACTGGGAATGACTGGAAGCCAATGGGAATGGCCCTGATCCCACTGGGAATGGCCAAATCCAACTGGGAATGACTGGGAGCTAATGGGAATGGCCCCATCACACTGGGAATGGCCAAATCCAACTGGGAATGACTGGGAGCCAGTGGGAATGGCCCAGTCCCAGTGGGAACGCCCCTGACCCCCGGTCCCGGCGCAGGTGCGCGGCGCGCCCGCCATCGCGCTGGTGGGGTGCCTGGCGCTGGCGCAGGAGCTGCAGGCGGGCGCAGGGCCCCGGGAGGACGCAGCGGCGCTCGAGGCCTTCGTGGACGAGCGGCTGCGGCTGCTGGAGGCGGCGAGGCCGACGGCCGTCAACATGGCGCACCAGGCCCAGCGCCTGCGCGGCCTCATCCGGCGCTGGGTGCAGAGCCCCGGTGCCACCGCCGCCCGGCTACGAGAGAGGTGCCCGCAGTGGGGGCTGGGGGGGTATCAGGGTCCTCAGGAGGGATTTGGAGGCTGGGAGGGAGGATTTGGGGTGCTGAGGGGTGTATTGGGGTTCCCAGAAGGGATTTAGGGGGCTGGGAGTGGAGGGTATTGGGGTCCCCAGGGCATTTGGGGTCCTCTAGGGGTGCGGGGGGGGGGGCCATGGCGAGATGTTGGGGTGCCAGGGGGTGCTATGGGGGTGCTATAGGGGAGGTGCCGGGCTGCTCACTTCCTCCCCCCCTCCCCCAGCATCATCGAGGAGGCAGAGGCACTGCTGGAGCGCGAGCGGGCGCAGAACCGCGCGCTGGGGGCGCTGGGGGCGCGGCACCTCCTGGCACGCAGCCCCCCGGCGGCGTCACCGTCCTCACCCACTGCAACCCGGGGGCTTGGCCACTGCCGGCTACGGCACCGCCCTCGGTCGGTCCCCAGGGTCCCCAACGTCACTCCTGCTGTCCCCAGTGTCCATGTCCCCAACATCCCCAATGTCTCCTCAATCCCAACGTCCCTCCGGTGTCCCCAACACCCCCAACGTCCCTTCAGTGTCCCCAAGATCTGCTTTCCCCGTCTCCAAAGTTCCCCCAACATCCTGGCTGTCCCAAGATCCCCAGCATCCTCTCCCTGTCCTTGCTGTTCCCTCGATGATCTCCAGTGTCCCCCCAATGTCCCACTGTCCCCAATATCCCTAACGCCCTGCTGTTCCCACAACGTCCCCAGCATCTCCCTGCCGTCCCTAGAATGTCCCCAACGTCCCCAGTGTCCCACCAGTGTACCCAAAGTCCCCAATGCCCTGCTGTCTCCCCCGGTGTCCCCAACATCTCCCTGCTGTCCCTGTCCCCAGTGTCCCCAATGCCCTGCTGTTCCCCCCGGTGTCCCCAACATCTCCTGCTGTCCCTGTCCCCAGTGTCCCCAACATCTCCCTGCTGTCCCTGTCCCAGTGTCCCCAATTGCCTGCTGTTCCCCCCGGTGTCCCCCAACATCTCCCTGCTGTCCCTGTCCCCAGTGTCCCCAAGGTCCCCAATGCCCTGCTGTTCCCCCTGGCGTCCCCACGGTCCCCAGCATCTCCCAGCTGTCCCCCCCAGTGTCCGTAACACCCTGCCGCCCCCCGTGTCCCGCAGGGGTGGTGTGGGCGCTGCAGGCCGAGGGCCGCCTGGCGCGGGTGCTCTGCACGGAGACGCGGCCGTTCCACCAAGGGGGGCGGCTGACGGCGCTCGAGCTGCGGCACCGCGGGGTCCCGGCCACGCTCATCGCCGACAGCGCCGCGGCCGCCGCCATGCGGGACCACGGAGTGCAGGGTGTGCGGGGACCGGCACTGCGACCAGGGGTGGGAGTGGGGAGGGGGAGAGGAGGGGATGGGGGTAGGAAATGGGGACGGGAAGGGGTGGGATTGGAATTGGGAGTGGGATGGAATGGGAGGCAAGAGGAGGGGATGGGAAGGGGACTGGGAGGGGGAGATGGGATGGAGATGGAGATAGAATGGGGTGGGATGGGAAGGGAAGAGGATGGGATGGAGAGAATGGGGATGGGGGTGGGATGGAGATTGGGATGATGGGGGTGGAGATGGAGCTGGGGAGATGCCGGGCCCCACTGACCCCCTCACCCTCCCCACAGCCGTGCTGGTGGGCGCTGACCGCGTGGCGGCCAACGGGGACACGGCCAACAAGATTGGCACCTACCAGCTGGCGGTGGCCGCGCGGCACCACGGGATCCCCTTCTACGTGGCCGCTCCCACCTCCTCGTGTGACCTCACCCTGCCCGACGGCAGCGCCATCCCATCGAGGAGCGCCCGGCGCGCGAGCTCACCCACCTGCAGGACATCTGCCTCGCCCCCCCCGGTGGGTCTGGGGGAGCATGGGGGGCCCTGGGCAAATGGGGGTCAGAGGGTCTGGGGGCGGTTGTGTAGAGCAGAGGACCCCTCTATGGGACAGGGGGGGAGGAATCTGTATAGAACTGTGGGGTAGGGGGGCATCTGTGCAGAACAGGAGTCCCTCAGTGGGGCACGGGGCGTCCTGTACAGAGCAGGGAGTCTCTATGTGGGGTAGGGGGGTTCTGTATAGAATAGGGGAACCCTCTGAGGGGCAGGGGTGTCCTGTATGGGGACGAGGACCCCTCTATAGGGCAGGAAGGTTCTGTATAGAGCAGGGGGTCCCTCTGTGGGGCAAGGGGGGTCTGTACAGAGCAGGGGGTCCCCTGTATGGGGCAGGGGTGTTTGTATAGAGCAGGGGGGGGGATTTGTACAGATTTGGGGACCCCTCTAAGGGCAGGGGAAGTCTGTATACAATAGGGAGTCGCTCTGTGGGATAGGGGGTCCTGTATAGAGCAGGGGACCCCTCTGTGGGGGCAGGGGGGTGGGCCTGACCCCACCCTCCCCTTTTTCCCCCCTCCCCAGACATCGACGTGTGGAACCCGGCTTTCGACGTGACCCCCCACGAGCTCATCACGGGCGGCGTCATCACGGAGCTGGGGGTGTTCGCGCCTGGGGAGCTGCGGGCGGCGCTGAGCGGGGTCGAGGCCGGGGGGCCCTGAGGGCCATAAAGGCCCTCGTGCGGGCGGCGCTTCCGCCCCGGCGCTTCCCGGCATCCCTTGCGCTTCCGCCTCTCTGTGTCCCGGCAGCCCTTGCGCTTCCGCCTCTCTGTGTCCCGGCATCCCTTGCGCTTCCGCCTCTCTGTGTCCCGGCAGCCCCTGCGCTTCCGCTCTCTGTGTCCCGGCAGCCCTTGCGCTTCCGCCTCTCTGTGTCCCGGCAGCCTTGCGCTTCCGCCTCTCTGTGTCCCGGCATCCCTTGCGCTTCCGCCTCTCTGTGTCCCGGCAGCCCTTGCGCCGCCTCCGTAGAGGGCGGGAACCGGAAGTGCCCTCTCTCCCAGTGTCACGTGCGCGCGGGACCCGGAAGCGCCGTCCGCGATGGCGCAGGGAGTCCCGAAAGCCGTGGCGAAGCGGCCCGGAGGGCGGGGGAGGCGGCGGGGAACGCGGCCCGGGGACCGAAGGGGCCGCGGAAGGGCGGTGAGGGGCGGGGGAAAGGGAAGGAGGGGGGGACAAGGGAGAGGAGAAAGATTGGGGGGAGAGGGGGCGCTGGGGGTGGTGTGGGAAGGAGGGGCAATGAGGGGGAAGGGAGACTGAAGGAGGAGGTGGGGGCTTGTGGAGGGGGCGGAGAGGAGTTGAGGGAGCGAGAATGGAGGGGGCATCGGGGGAAGGGAGCACGGGGTGGGGGAGGAACTGGGGGGGGCGTAAAATGACGGGAGCCCGGCGGGGGGGCGGGTGGAGAGGGAGGGGGCAGCTTAGAGGAGGGAGGGGGTACAGTGGGGGAAGGAGCACCTTGATGGAGGGGGGTCTGGGTTGTGTTGCTGCCCCTACCCAACCGCTGCACACACACATCCCCCACCCCACAGCCCGGGTCATCGCCCCAGAAGCTCCGCGTGGTCCAGCAGCAGAAGCTGAAGAAGGTGAGGGGGGGTCTGGCGGTTTGGGGGAAGGTGCAGGGACATCCAAGGGTGCCTCACGCTCTCTCCTGACCCTCCCGACTCCATCTGCCACCTCCTCCCAGCGCCTGGAGGTTGCCATCCGGCAGCGGATTGAGCAGGACGCGGTGCAGCGCGCGGGGTGCGGGGCTTCCCAAGAAACTGGCGGTGGTCGCGGCCCCGCCGCCCCCAAAGGCAAAGCCAAGAAAGCTCGAGGCTGAGCACACACACCCCCCCGAACCTCCCCAAAGCCGAGGGGAGGCAGCAGGAGCCATCGTGACCACATTCACATTCGTTTTGCACGGGAATTTTTAATAAATGGGATTTGGGGTGTGATGAGCTCCCCTCCCCCACTGCTGGTGCCCCCCTGGGTTGAGTTTGGGGTGGGGGCACGGTTGGGGTTAGGGGAGTGCAAGGACCACTCCTGCGGTGGGGATTTGGAAAGGGGGAGTGGGAAGGGGTCCCAGAGGTCGAGGAGGGGCAGGGGATGGGAGGCGGAGGGGGGTACTGGGGGAGGACTAAGGTGAGGCGGGGGGGAGTTCCCAGGGTGTCTTAGTGTCATGGGGGGAATGTGGGGATCGGGGAGGAGGCCCTGGTGTCTCGGAGGAAGGGGAATGAGGGGGTCTCGGTGTCGCGGGGAGGAGGGAATGTGGTGGTCCCTGGGGTGGGGGGAAGATGTTGTTCCACGACCGGGGGGACTTTGGGGTTGGCCAGGGGTTGGGGGGGGCAAATGCGGCCGCATCCCCGCTCCCTGGCGCCCAACTTTATGAATGGGACCCTGAGGTCCCGCCCCCTCCCTTCTGGTTGGCTGCCTGCGCACCGCATGGCGGTTCGCCCCGCCCCGCGTCAATCAGCGCG
>JAUMJJ010000090.1:0-227658 GCA_033556795.1 Tapera naevia | reverse complement strand
AGTAATTGGGTAAAAACCCCGGATTTTGGAGAAAAATGAAACCCAGTCTGGTGGGGAAAACCCAATTTGTAGGGAAATAAACCCAGTTTTGTGGAAAAAATATATTTTGGGGGAAAATGAAGGCAGTAATGGGGAAAAAATCCTGATTTTGGGGAAAATGAACCAAGTGCGGAGTGGAAATAGAAGATTTTGAGGAAAATGAAATCTGTTTGGAGGGGACAACCTGATTTGTGTGAAAAATGTACCCAGTTTTGGGGGTTAATAGGGATTTTCTGGAAAATGAACCTAGTTTTTGGAGGGAAAAAAAATGCTGATTATGCGGAAAATGAACCCAGTTTTGGGGGGGAAATCCATTTTTAAGGAAAAATGAACCCAGTTTGGGGGAAAAAAATTATTTTTGGGGAAAATGAACCCAGTAATCGGGTAAAAAACCCGATTTTTTTGGAAAATGAACAGAGTTTGGGGGGGGGGGAACCAACTTGTAGGGAAATGAACCGAGTTTTGCTCAAAAAAAACCAACTTTGGGGAAAATCAACCCAGTTTGGGAGGGAAAAAAACGATTTTGGGGAAAATGAACCCAGTTTTGGGGGAAAAAAACCGATTTTGGGGAAATGAACACTGTTTGGAGGGGAAAACTTGATTTGTGTGAAAATGCACCCAGTGTTTTGAAGAAAAAAGGATTTTGGGGAAAATGAACCCAGTTTGGGAGGATAGAAGCTGATTATGGGGAAAATGAACCCAGTTTGGGGGGGGGAAAATATTTTGTGGAAATAAAGCCAGTAATTGGGTAAAAACCCCGGATTTTGGAGAAAAATGAACCCAGTCTGGTGGGGGAAAACCCAATTTGTAGGGAAATAAACCCAGTTTTGTGGAAAAAATATATTTTTGGGGAAAATGAACGCAGTAATGGGGAAAAATCCTGATTTTGGGGAAAATGAACCAAGTGCGGAGTGGAAATAGAAGATTTTGAGGAAAATGAAATCAGTTTGGAGGGGGACAACCTGATTTGTGTGAAAATGTACCCAGTTTTGGGGGGGGGGGGGAAGGATTTTGTGGAAAATGAACCTAGTTTTGGAGGAAAAAATCTGATTATGCGGAAAATGAACCCCTTTTGGGGGGAAAAATGATTTTGGGGGAAATGAACGCAGTAAAAGCTCTAATTTGGGAGAAAAAGGAACCAGTTTGGTAGGGGAAAACCAAATTTGTAGGGAAGTGAACCAATTTTTGGTGGAAAAAAAACATATTTTGGGGAAAATGGACCGAGTTTTTGGGGGGAAAAAAATGATTTTGGGGGAAAATGAACCCCAGTAATGGGGAAAAAAAATGTTTTTGGGGAAAATGAACCCAGTGTGGAATGGAAATAGAAGATTTTGGGGAAAATGAAATCAGATAGGAGGGGGAAAACCTGATTTGTGTGAAAATGAACTGAGTTTTGGGGGGAAATAAGGATTTTATGTAAAATGAACCTATTTTCGGAGGAAAAAAAGCTGATTATGTGGAAAATGAACCCAGTTTTGCGGAAAAAACCTGTTTTCAAGGAAAATGAACCCAGTTTTGGGGAAAAAAAATGATTTTGGGGAAAATGAACCCAGTGATCGGGTAAAAAACCCGGATTTTGGGGAAAATGAAACACAGTTTGGGGGGGGGAACCTAATATGTAGGGAAATAAAACCCAGTTTTGGTGGAAAAAAACATATTTTGGGGAAAATGAACCCAGTTTTGGGGTAAAAAAAATGATTTTTGGAAAAATTAACCCACTTTGTGAGAAAAAAAACCCTGATTTTGGAGAAAATGAACCCAGTAATGGGGAAAAAATCCTGATTTTGGGGAAAATGAACCAAGTGCGGAGTGGAAATAGAAGGTTTTGAGGAAAATGAAATCAGTTTGGACGGGACAACCTGATTTGTGTGAAAATGTACCCAGTTTTGGGGGTTAATAGGGATTTTGCGGAAAATGAACCTAGTTTCGGAGGAAAAATTCTGATTATACGGAAAATGAACACAGTTTTGGGGGAAAAAAACGTTTTTAAGGAAAATGAACCCAGTTTTTTGGGGAAAAAATTATTTTGGGGAAAATGAACGCAGTAATTGGGTAAAAAACCCGAATTTTGGGGGAAAATCAGCAGAGTTGGGGGGGGGGGAAGGCTTGTAGAGAAATGAACCGACTTTTGCTGTAAAAAAACCGACTTTGGGGAAAATCAACCCAGTTTGGGAGGAAAAAAATCCGATTTTGGGGAAAATGAACACTGGAGGGGAAAAAACCTGGTTTTGGGGAAAATGAACACTGGAGGGGAAAACTAGATTTGTGTGAAAATGCACCCAGTGTTTTGTGGAAAAAAAAAGGATTTTGGGGAAAATGAACCCAGTTTAGGAAGAAAGAAGCTGATTATGGGGAAAATTAACCCAGTGTGGAGTGGAAATAGAAGATTTTGGGGGAAAATGAACCCAGTTTTGAGGGAAAAAAATTTTTTGGGGGGAAATAAAACCAGTAATTGGGGCTTCTCCAAAACAACCAGGTTTTGGAGAAAATGAACACAATTTGGTGGGGAAAACCCAATATTTAGGGAAATAAACCCAGTTTTGGTGGAAAAAAACATATTTTGGGGAAAAATGAACACAGTTTTGGGGGAAAAAATGATTTTGGGGAAAATGAACCCAGTAATGGAGAAAAAATGATTTTGGGGAAAATGAACCCAGTGTGGAATGGAAATAGAAGATTTTGGGGAAAATGAAATCAGATAGGAGGGGGAAAACCTGATTTGTGTGAAAATGAACTGAGTTTTTGGGGGGGAAATAAGGATTTTATGTAAAATGAACCTATTTTCGGAGGAAAAAAAAGCTGATTATGTGGAAAATGAACCCAGTTTTGCGGAAAAAACCTGTTTTCAAGGAAAATGAACCCAGTTTTGGGGAAAAAAAATGATTTTGGGGAAAATGAACCCAGTGATGGGGTAAAAAACCCGGATTTTGGGGAAAATGAACACAGTTTGTTGGGGAAAACCTAATATGTAGGGAAATAAACCCAGTTTTGGTGGAAAAAAACATATTTTGGGGAAAATGAACCCAGTTTTTGGGGTAAAAAAAATGATTTTTGGAAAAATTAACCCACTTTGTGAGAAAAAACCCCTGATTTTGGAGAAAATGAACCCAGTAATGGGGAAAAATCCTGATTTTGGGGAAAATGAACCAAGTGCGGAGTGGAAATAGAAGGTTTTGAGGAAAATGAAATCAGTTTGGATGGGACAACCTGATTTGTGTGAAAATGTACCCAGTTTTGGGGGTTAATAGGGATTTTGCGGAAAATGAACCTAGTTTCGGAGGAAAAATTCTGATTATACGGAAAATGAACACAGTTTTGGGGGAAAAAAACGTTTTTAAGGAAAATGAACCCAGTTTTTTGGGAAAAATTATTTTTGGGAAAATGAACGCAGTAATTGGGTAAAAAACCCCGAATTTTGGGGAAAATCAGCAGAGTTGGGGGGGGGGGAAGACTTGTAGAGAAATGAACCGACTTTTGCTGTAAAAAAACCGACTTTGGGGAAAATCAACCCAGTTTGGGAGGAAAAAATCCGATTTTGGGGAAAATGAACACTGGAGGGGAAAAAACCTGGTTTTGGGGAAAATGAACACTGGAGGGGAAAACTAGATTTGTGTGAAAATGCACCCAGTGTTTTGTGGAAAAAAAGGATTTTGGGGAAAATGAACCCAGTTTAGGAAGAAAGAAGCTGATTATGGGGAAAATTAACCCAGTGTGGAGTGGAAATAGAAGATTTTGGGGAAAATGAACCCAGTTTTGAGGGAAAAAAAATTTTTTTTGGGAAATAAAACCAGTAATTGGGGCTTCTCCAAAACAACCAGGTTTTGGAGAAAATGAACACAATTTGGTGGGGAAAACCCAATATTTAGGGAAATAAACCCAGGTTTTGGTGGAAAAAACATATTTTGGGGAAAATGAACACAGTTTTTGGGGGAAAAAAATGATTTTTGGGGGAAAATGAACCCAGTAATGGAGAAAAAAATGATTTTGGGGAAAATGAACCCAGTGTGGAATGGAAATAGAAGATTTTGGGGAAAATGAAATCAGATAGGAGGGGAAAACCTGATTTGTGTGAAAATGAACTGAGTTTTGGGGGGAAATAAGGATTTTATGTAAAATGAACCTATTTTCGGAGGAAAAAAAGCTGATTATGTGGAAAATGAACCCAGTTTTGCGGAAAAACCTGTTTTCAAGGAAAATGAACCCAGTTTTGGGGAAAAAAATGATTTTGGGGAAAATGAACCCAGTGATGGGGTAAAAAAACCCGGATTTTGGGGAAAATGAACACAGTTTGTTGGGGAAAACCTAATATGTAGGGAAATAAACCCAGTTTTGGTGGAAAAAAACATATTTTGGGGAAAATGAACCCAGTTTTGGGGTAAAAAAATGATTTTTGGAAAAATTAACCCACTTTGTGAGAAAAACCCCTGATTTTGGAGAAAATGAACCCAGTAATGGGGAAAAATCCTGATTTTGGGGAAAATGAATTAAGTGCGGAGTGGAAATAGAAGGTTTTGAGGAAAATGAAATCAGTTTGGACGGGACAACCTGATTTGTGTGAAAATGTACCCAGTTTTGGGGGTTAATAGGGATTTTGCGGAAAATGAACCTAGTTTCGGAGCAAAAATTCTGATTATACGGAAAATGAACACAGTTTTGGGGGAAAAAAACGTTTTTAAGGAAAATGAACCCAGTTTTTGGGGAAAAAATTATTTTGGGGAAAATGAACGCAGTAATTGGGTAAAAAAACCCGAATTTTGGGGAAAATCAGCAGAGTTGGGGGGGGGGGGGGAAGACTTGTAGAGAAATGAACCGACTTTTGCTGTAAAAAAACCGACTTTGGGGAACCCAGTTTGGGAGGAAAAAATCCGATTTTGGGGAAAATGAACACTGGAGGGGAAAAAAACCTGGTTTTGGGGAAAATGAACACTGGAGGGGAAAACTAGATTTGTGTGAAAATGCACCTAGTGTTTTGTGGAAAAAAAGGATTTTGGGGAAAATGAACCCAGTTTAGGAAGAAAGAAGCTGATTATGGGGAAAATTAACCCAGTTTGGAGGGGATAACCCGTTTTTTATTAAAATGAACCCAGTTTTGAGGGAAAAAAAAAATTTTTTGGGGGAAATAAAGCCAGTAATTGGGGCTTCTCCAAAACAACCAGGTTTTGGAGAAAATGAACACAATTTGGTGGGGAAAACCCAATATTTAGGGAAATAAACCCAGTTTTGGTGGAAAAAAAAACATATTTTGGGGAAAATGAACACAGTTTTGGGGGAAAAAATGATTTTGGGGAAAATGAACCCAGTAATGGAGAAAAAATCCTGATTTTGGGGAAAATGAACCCAGTGTGGAGTGGAAATTGAAGATTTTGGGGAAAATGAAATCATTTTGGAGGGGAAAACCTGATTTGTGTGAAACTGTACACAGTTTTTGGGGGAGAAAAAGGATTTCGGGTAAAATGAACCCAGTGTGGAGTGGAAATAGAAGGTTTTGGAGAAAATGAACACTGTTTGGAAGGGAACACCTGATTTTGGAGAAAAAGCATCCAGTTTTGGGGGGAAATAAGGATTTTGTGGAAAATGAATATAGTTTCGGAGGATAAAAGCTATTTATGCAGAAATTGAGCCCAGTTTTGGGTAAAAAACCCGTTTTTAAGGAAAATGAACCCAATTTTGGGAAAAATTATTTTTGGGAAAATGAACCCAGTAATTGGGTAAAAAACCCAAATTTTGGGGAAAATGAACCCCGTTTGGGAGGAAAAAAACCCGATTATGGGAAAAATGAACCCAGTTTTGGGGAAAAAATTATTTTGAGGAAAATGAAATCAGTTTTGGGAAAAAAATTATTTTGGGGAAAATGAACCCAGTAATGGGGAAAAAAACCTGATTTTGGGGAAAATGAACCCAGTGTTTCAGAGGAAATAGAAGATTTTGGGGAAAAAAAATCAAAAATTCACCAAAAATTACACCAAAAGTTTCACCAAAATCATTATTTCCCTCCCAAAACTGAATTCATTTCCCCCAAAATCAGATTTTTTCCTCCCAAACCGGGTTCATTTTCCCCAAAATCCTATTTTTCCCCCCAAACTGGGTGCATATTCACACAAATCAGGTTTTCCCCTCCTAAAACGGTTCATTTTCCACAAAAGCTTCTATTTCCACTCCACACTGGGTTCATTTTCCCCATAATCAGGGTTTATTCCCAATTACTGTGTTCACTTTCTCAAAAATCCTTCCCCTCCCCCCCCCTCAAAAATGGGTTCATTTATCTCAAAAACTAACCCTTTGAATTTAAAGAATCCTGGAATTTCCTTCCATGAATAGCTGCCAGAAGAGAAAGCTTTTTACCGGCAGGGTATTCCTCTCTCGAAGGCTTACAAATACAGGCAAAGAGAGGATCTGCTCCTGCTTTCTTGAGCAGCCTTCACAGTGTTTCCCCGGCTTTCACACCACATTCCGGCTGCAAACATTACGTTGGTCCGGAGACAGCGCCTTCTCTTGCCGGCTGGCTCTCTAAACTGAAACCGCTCAGAAAGCTGTCTCTGGCCGCGGTTTCACAGACATCTCGGCTGTCTGCTCCTTGCCGCTCTGAGGAGCAGTCATTTCAGATATCTAGCATCACATCACAGCGCATGCACATGAGTCTAAAATCTTTCTCTCTTAGAAACTTCCTATTTATGAAAATTGTTTTAGCATGACTTTTCATCTTCTAACAATGTAATTAAAGGGAAAATTATCAGATGATCTGCTCGTGCTTCAAGGACGAGGGATCCCTGTTTTCCAGTGTAGTCTCATCAGCCTCTGCAAACTCTTTCTACTGAAACAGCAGGCAGGGAATCCACAGCACATTCTCTGAACGGCACGGTTTTGTGTTTCTCCAAAGGAGAGCAGAAACTAACCCCTTGATTTTAAAGAATCACAGAATGTTCTTCCATGAATCGCTGCTAGAAGAGAAAGCCTTTTAGCGGCAGGCTATTCCTCTCTCGAAGGCTGACAAATACAGGCAAACAGTCGAGCTGCTTTTGCTTTCTTGCGCAGCCTTCACAGTGTAGCCCCGGCTTTCACAGTAGGCTTCAGCTGCAAACATTACGTTGTTCGGGAGACAGTGCCTTCTCTTACCGGCTAGCTCTCTAAACTGAAGCCGGTCGGAAAGCTGCCTCTCGCCGCGGTTCTACAGACATCCCGGCGGTCTGCTGCTTGCCTCCCTGACGAACAGTCTTTTCCGATTTCTAGCAGCATCTTAAAGCGCGTCCACAGCAGTCTAAAATCTTGCCTCCTACCCACCCCCGAATTTTCTATTTTGGAAATGTTTTAGGATGACATCTAATCTCCTAACAATGTATTTAAAAGACAAATAATCGGATGATCTGTTCGTGTTCAAGGACGAGAGATCCCCTTTTTCCTGTCCATTCCCTTCACCCTCTGCAAACTGTTTCTGCTGAAACTTGTTGCAACAGCCGGCAGCGAATTCACACACATTCTCTGAACTGCACGGTTTTGTTTTTCCTCCAAGGGAGTGCAGAAACTAACCCTTTGAATTTAAAGAATCCTGGAATTTCCTTCCATGAATAGCTGCCAGAAGAGAAAGCTTTTTACCCAGCCTACGCTGCCTGTGGCTTCTGTGAGGAGCATTTCTGGGCTGTTTGAAACAGTTGATTTGGACCTGCAAAGGAGCACAATCTTATGGGGAGTGGCTGAGGAAGCTGGGGCTGTTTAGTCTGGAGAAGAGGAGGCTCATCACTCTCTGGAGCTCTTGAAAGGAGGCTGTACCAAGGTGGGTGTTAGTCTCTTCTCCCCAATAACAAGTGAGATGGCATGAGAGAAAATGGCCTCAAGTTGCACCAGGTGAGGTTTATATTGGATATTAGGAAAAATGTTTTTACTGACAGAGTGGTGAAGCCCTGGCAGAGGCAGCCCAGGGCAGTGGTGGAGTCTCTGTTCCTGGAGGGGTTCAGAAGACCTGTAGACGTGGCATTGTGGGACATGGTTCAACAGGCATGGTGGTGCTGGGCTGATGGTAGGACTTGATGATCTTAGAGGTCTTTTCCAGCGATTTCCAGTGATTCCATGACCCATGACTCTCCCTTCTGTGGATCAGGGCCCTGCTGTGGCTTTCACTAATCCTGGTAGTGTGCAAGGCAGAGCTTATTGATTGAAGAAAGACCTGTTGTTTCTCAGTGCCTGCTGTTCTTCAGCAGCCTCTGCCTGTCCTTGCATTCCTCTGCTCCTCTGGGAGGTTCATTTCCCACCAGACTGTCAAGTGTCATTGAAGAAGGGTTGAGAACCACTTGGCCTTGCAGCTCCAGATGCTCCTGCATTCGTGCAGTCCCGGCTGTTGCTGCTCTGAGGTCTTTAAAGCCCAGCTGGAGGATGTATTGGACAAGTTCTCCACAGGAACATGACCTCTCTGTCAGCAGCTGGGTGATTCCTGCTTCACTGAGATTTTAGGGAAGTTGCTGTATGTTGTTCCTGTGATAAATGTAATTGCACTTTGTTGGGTGAATCTGAACTGTCTGAGCAGAGTTTTGGATTAAACTGTTTTTTCAGGGTATTTGTTCTGATGTGCTCCTCAAAGATCTGGGTTTTATACAGGGAGCACATCCAAAGCTCATAGAATTAACTTTGCTTTCCTTCATTGACAACAAAACACATCCTTGGGGTTTTCTGGGAGCCCATTGGTGCATTTTGAGGAAGAGTTATTTTGGGTTATTTCTCACTTCTATTGCTACTTATTTTTAATGCTTTTTAATGCACATACAGCCATTCCTTTTTGTCTCACACCTCGTTGCTCCTCAGGGAATCCTATATCCCCTTCCTACCCCCTTTTATTACTGCTTATTCACTTGCTTTCCTCTGTTACCTGCAGTTTCATCTAAACGAGTCATCACTGGACCGAACACCTCCAGAAGCCCGAGTAGCTGCCATCCAAAATGTTGCAGGAGCAGTCGATGCCAGCCCAGACTGCTCTGCTGTGGCTCTTTTCAGCTTCCCTGATGCCTCTCAGGTTCCTTTGGAAGGTGAGCTTTTTCCTTGTGGATGAGGAGGTAGAGTTCCTGAGAAGGCTTGTGGTTAGTTTGTTTGATAGAGTCAAACATCCCTCTCGTGCTTACAGCCTGGGATCTCTTTACCTGGTCGTTCTGGGAAGCTGGAGCCCCTTTTTTTCCAGGGTAGTGGATCAGCAATGACATCAGTGTTTCCCTTTCACACAGGTGATGCACAGTGAAGTCTGTGTCTGTGTTAAACTAAAGTGCCTGGTTTGGAGCTTTGAGACCAGAGCGGTCTGGTCATATAGAAACACTTACATAAACATGTATATAAAGACCTTATTAAACACTTCCAGCCTCCAGAACAGGGTGATCACACCCACTGTGCAGTCTCTCAGCTCCATGCTGACTCCTGAACTGTGCTGGGGAATCGTTTGGGATGGTGCTGGGTGCTGTAGGCCAGAAGTGCTGCAGGGCTGTGCTAAAGGTGCACGAGGCTGAGAGATTTACTACTATAGCAGAGCTGTGCCTTAGCTGACTGCTCTGGGGGCAACAGGAGCTGCCAGCATGAACCCATACACCCCTGTGCAGGCAAGTTCTTCTTTGAGGAGACATCTCTCCTCGTGTTGCCAGCCTGGGCAAGCATCTGCTGGTTGGCTTCCCCCAGGGTTTTGATGGAGATATTTCTGGGGCTGGGTAGGAAGACTCTGAACCTGTCTTCCCTGCTGGCTGTTCTCATCTCCACTTTTGTTGTAAGCTCTGCAGATTCCCTTTCAGGCTTACACTCCTGCTGGGTGTGGGTCATTCTCCTTGTCTGTGGGAGCTGTGGAGGTGCTGAGCCATCAGATGAAGCACTGGCTTTTACCTGGACACTTCAGCACTGGGAAGTGCAAATGCACGGCACAGTTATTGATATTATACTAATACTATTATTATTATTATTATTGTTATTATTGTCATTACAGCCAGCATTTACAGGAAATCAGTAGATAAAAATACACGTTGAGAGCCAGAACAGACATTTCTCACTGAATTAGTTTTTAACAGTTTTCAAGAGCTCTTTTATGTAGTCTGGAGATGCTGATCATCAACACAAGTAGCAGATCTTGTGTCTGGATTTCTGCTGTCTCCTCCACCCAAAAATGCAGGAGAAGACAGCTTGTTGCCAGCATCTCTATTTAAGCCCACTGTTTTGGGCTGTTGATTCAAAAACATTAATAAGTTCTTGTCAAAAGTGCAGCAACCCTTCAGCAAAACTTGAAGCCCTGCTCGTCTTCAGGGTTACAAAGATGATCCGAGGGCTGGAGCACCTCTGCTGTGAGGACAGGCTGAGAGAGTTGGGGTTGTTCAGCCTGGAGAAGGGAAGGCCCCACCCAGGGAGACCTCAGAGCAGCCTCCCAGGACTGAAAGGGGCTCCAGGAAAGCTGGGGAGTGGCTCTTGGTCAGGGAGTGCAGGGACAGGATGAGGGGGAAGGGTTTTCAGCTGCAAGAGGGGAGATGAGATCTGAGGAAGAAATGTTTTGCTGTGGGGGTGGGGAGGCCCTGGCCCAGGTTGCCCAGAGCAGTGGTGGCTGCCCCATCCCTGGAGGTGTTCAAGGCCAGGCTGGATGGGGCTTTGAGCTCCCTGATCCAGTGGGAGGTGTCCCTGCTCATGGCAGGGGGGTGGGACTGGATGGGCTTTGAGGTCCCTTCCAGCCCAAACCATCCTATGGTTCTATGATTTCCCCAAGTATTTCTGGCCTCACTTTTTGGGATTCATTGCTTAATGTGCCTGCCTGAGGCTGGTAAGGCTGAAGGGCTTAAAAACCTGTATTGTTATTTCTCTCTCTTTTGTTCTTTTACACAGCTTGGTTGATTGCCCTTATTCTGTTACAAACTTTACCTGAGAAGACCACCAGGATGGGGAGGAACCCTCCCCAGGCTACTCCACACACAGTTCCAGGAGTGTGGAGACTCCTCCATTTTCGTTTGGAGTAGGAGAGCCTTTTCAGGAACCGTTTCTTGTTTTCTGGTTTTATAGAATTAGTTTAATAAAAGTCATTTTAAAATGGCAATGTGATTCTGTTCTTTCCAATATCTCGTTTCCTGATAGCAGGAGGTCTCAATACAGTTTGCAGAGCTGGTAACACCCTACTACTTGTCCTTCCTTGGGCAACCACGTAGCTCAGTCTATGCTTCAAACTCAGTCATTGAGACTCTTAGATGTTACCTGGAGGTAACAGGATTCAGAAATGCTAAATCTCTTGATTTCACTCTAACTCGTGCTTCAGTGGGTTCCTTGTAGCTGCTGGGAGCAGCCACAGGGCTGGTTTATTTCACATAATCCTTCAAGAGCAAAGGACACTTTGTGCTGTGCCAGTAATGCTGGTGGGGGAGAGGACTGCTTCTACCACTAGATGGTGGTTGTTGCTCTCCCTTTAAGGAGCAGCCAGCTTTGCTCTCCTGCGGCAGAAGGGAACAGAGGATGGCAGCTTAGCTACTGTCATTTATCTGTCTTTCCAGAAAATCTGCACCAGACACTGAAAAGTTGTGTCAAAGCAGTGTGCAGAGTCTGTCTGAACACAGTCAAGAGAGGTACTGGGTGGAAGAGGTTTCCTCTGCAGCCATCAAAGCCAAATCAAAAGAGTAAATAAGATTTTTGTCATGTCTTTTCATGTATTAACAGTTATATTTCTTGATGCTGCTGCTGTATCGGAAAGACAGATGTAAATCATAACTTAGCACAGCCCACTTGGATCAGGGGTAGTTTTAGAATGACCTGGTAAATCTCCTCCCTTCCTCCCCTTACTCTGAGCCCTCTCTTTCCTCCAATAAACTCCAATCTGAGTCCTAGCCATGAATTTAATGGCATAGTTCTTAGCTCAGAGAGAGGGGTCAGGGACAGAGCACTGCTATTGCTTATTTTAGGAGGGCAAAGTTATTGGTTCCTGTGAATCCTGTGAATCTCTGTATAGAGAAGAAATTATATCAGTTTGTGTAGCATTTGAAATGTTTTGTAATTCATGCTTTCAGGCTCGGGTGATTACCTGCTTATATCAACTTCTAGCTGGGAAAACAGCAAAGCAATGGCAAAGATTGGTTTATTTAATTTCTTTTTCTGTGTATGTGTGCAACATTGCAGAGCCACAAGGAGCATTTGAAACTTCACAGCTTTTTTGTCTTTGATTCCACAGTCAAGAGAAAGCAAGAGGTAATGGTAAAGGTGGTCTTCCTTTAAAATGAGGAGGAAGAGGGAAATTACTCAGAAGTGAAAAGGTTTAATACTTTCATAGAATCATAGAATTGCTTGGTTGGAAAAGACTTTTGAGATCATCGAGTCCAACCATACCTGTCCACTACTAGACCATCCCCGAGAAACTCATCTACCCATCTTTTAAGAACACCTCCAGGAATGGGGACTCCACCACCTCCCTGGGCAGCAGGAGAACCCTGTTGGTGAGGAGATTTTTCCTGATGTCTCGTCTGATCCTACCCTGGTGCAACTCGCGGCCTTTTCCTCTCGTCCTGTCACCTGGGAGAAGAGACCAACACCCACCTTGCTACAGCCTCCTTTCAGGCAGTTGTAGACAGTGATGAGGTCTCCCCCTCAGCCTCCTTTTCTCCAGACTAAACAACCCCAGTTCCATCAGCTGCTCCTCATAACCCCTGTTCTCCTGCCCCTTCCCCAGCTCCGTGCCCTTCTCTGGACATGCTCCAGGCCCTCAGTGTCCTTGGAGTGAGGGGCCCTTTGTAAAGTGAAGCCTCCTGTTGATTAACTCAGAAGCCAAGCTTCCACCCTCTCTGTGACGCTGCAAACTCTTCTGAAGGGCAAGAATTTCACTCCCCAAGCAGTCACTGATTGTTCTTCTCACAGTCAGCAGAGTTGACAAGGGAGACTCGGTCAAAACCTGGCCAATAACTTAAGTCCCATCATCTTCTTTCTTCAAGACTCCGCTGGGTGTTCAGAAACACAAGTAAAATCATTTTGGGTGGTGACTTGTTTAGGGTTGCCTGAAGGATGAAAAAGAAAACAACAAATTAAATGGAAAAACAATGCCATATTTTGTCTTTCTGGTATGTGGCAGGTTAAATTCTAAGGGCAGCTTTCTGATATCACTTTAGCAAACCATATGCTTAACTTTCAGACTTACTATAAAAAGCCATTTCCGAGAAGCGAGCTGACCAGGCTTTTAGGAGGATTTCAATGGGAATAAGTCTCCAATCAAAAATAGCTAAGCAGGCACGAACTGGGACAGGTGCTGAGCTTCTTTTTGTTGTTTAATACTCATCTTTACCTAGTTCTGCTTTCACAGTCAGAGCAGCAGAGCTCTGCCAGCTGGGGATGGCAGGGAAAGCTGCCTGCTTTCCCCTGTCCTTCACCTTGACTGGGATGATGGGAATCAGTGGAGGGGAATTCTGCGATAATCCACTGACCTGTAATTTCACAATTACCCAGAGCTTTCATCCCACAGACATTTAGACTGTTGGAACCTGCTTCTTTCTCAAAGGGAAACCTTGTTTAGATCATGGTTTGGACACTTAACCCTGATGATTTGGGCTTAATGAAGTCACGGAAACGGTGATCTTAGAATCACAGAATCATGGAATGGTTTGGGCTGGAAAGGACCTTAAAGCCCATCCAGTCCAACCCCCTGCCATGGGTAGGGACACCTCCCACTGGATCAGGGGGCTCAAGACCCCATCCAGCCTGGCCCCATCCATGACCCAAAAACTCGGCCATCACCCACCTTTCACAATGAGTGAAATTCCCATCACCTCTTATCATTTACCACACAGTTGTTGCTGAGTTTAAACTGTGCTCAGCAGGTGCTCGCAGCGGGAAGGACCACTCAGTGGCTTAATGAACAGCAGCACCACAGCTCTCGGGGATGCTGGCTCCAGACCCAACTCCCATCACCCAAAATGACCATCAATCAGACCAGGAGTCCAGTGTTTGTCCCAGTACAACCCCAAGGCTGCATTTATGGGGCAGGCAGGATGAAAACCCCACAGGGCATCCCATAGCTGCATCTCTCCCTGCCCCACATGCTCCATCCCAGGCAGTCCAGAGGCTGGACATGGATTTAGAAGTCCCAGTTCTTTGTAGGACCCATTCAGCACAGCAACAGGACTGGGACACAGGGTGGATGGAAGCTGCTCCACCAAACCCTCCCCATCACGAAAGCCAAGGGCATTATTAATATCTTTTCCATTTGAATATTGGCAGAAGCTGTAAGTAACAAAGCTGGCCCATTTGTTCAGGTCTGCCACTGTTTTTTGTGACAGTAGGCACTTAATTATTAATGGCTTTCACCACCAGTTATTTAAACAAATCCACATACTTCCCTCCCATCAGCTCCCAGCAAGCAAAGCCTAATGAGGGCAATGTGAGATTGTGGGGGCACCCATGTGTCCCCCCCAGCATTTGGGAGCTGCACCTGGGATGACCCCAAAATGCCTGGTAGGATCCCAAAACACCCAGGAGGTCACAGCATCAATTGAGGAGAAGCAGTGCCAGGTACCACACTGCATCTTCCAGTGCATCCTTAGGGATGGGACATGGGGAAGGAGAAAGAAATGACCAAACAGCAGAATTGTCACCGTGGCACCGACCCACGGAGCCACCCGGTGCTCCCAGCCCCCGAGGGCAGGTATTCAGGGGCAAGTAAAACACTAACAAGTATTTTCTAGGACTCAAGCACAGCCGCATTCCACTGACAGAGGGGAAGGCACTGTGTCCATGGGCCTTCTCTTGCTTTCCCCTCTCATTTCCCCCAGCAAAATTACTTCTGCACTAATGAGATCGGCTCCATTTGGTCCAGGCAGTGGCACAGGGACACCTCCCAAAAGCCACCTCCACCCACTCGATCTGCTGGGCTCCCATTAACAAACACAGACCCTTCTTCCTCCCCTCCCTTTAAAAACAAAAAGCCAGAGGACCAAGATAAAGAGACCGAGACTTAAATTAAGCCAATGGCAAGTTATTTGCAAAGACAGAGAGTGTCCCTAAAGGCCACCACAGACACAAAAATGAGGCAACCCACCCGTACATGACTCAGCTGGCAGGGTTTGCCCTACATGCTATTTCCTCCCCCCTTCATCTTCTTCCTCGTGCTGCTGCATTGGAAAAAAGCAGGCTCCCACCACTTGTTTTTGTGCTAATTATATCCTCCTCTCCTGTCAATGAGTGGTCCCGGGTTCAAGCCCAGAGTATGGGTTCTGCTTTTTGAATGCAGGAGAAGCAGAGTTACTTGTCCTGGTGTTGGGTTGCTGCATCCTGCACTGGAGTATCCCCAGGCATGGGGGTTACAAGC
This sequence comes from Tapera naevia, assembly GCA_033556795.1. Taxonomy (NCBI): domain Eukaryota; kingdom Metazoa; phylum Chordata; class Aves; order Cuculiformes; family Neomorphidae; genus Tapera; species Tapera naevia. The sequence continues at coordinate 212,348 of JAUMJJ010000090.1, read as the reverse complement.
TCCCTCAGCAGCCCTGGGCTCCACACACGGGGTGGTTTTTGGTTTTCAGTGAGGTTTTTTTGTTGCATTTTTTAATGCACTCCAATAAAACAGCAGCAGAGCCCTGCCTGGGCACTCCCACCAGCAGCAGGACAGCCAGCTGATGACAAAAGGAGGTGACAACCTGCACTCACTCGGTCAGCACCCAACCCACAGACACCAACTGTTGCCTTCATTTTCCGAAGGCTCGACCTGGTTCAGGAATGGTACGGCGGCCCCACCCGGCCGCTCGGGCCAAAAGCTCACAGACACATATGGTGGATGGTTAAAGGCAAAAGGCTAATGGCTAATGGCTAATGGCGTTTATTGATAGATAACACCGGCTTATATAGTCAAGGTCTACGATGTCACTTCCGTCTGCTTACATCATCAACTAAACACCATTGGCTAATGGGAGAGGGGCCCTATCTTTCCGTACATCGCGAGATCTTCCGGTCGCCGGACCCTAGCTACCAACATCTCCCCCCTCCCCATGCTTAATTAAATTGACTAGAATAGAATAAATTTAAAAATATTCTTAACATGTACCATGGTACTTCTTATCTTATCTTATCTTATCTTATCTTATCTTATCTTATCTTATCTTATCTTATCTTATCTTATCTTATCTTATCTTATCTTATCTTATCTTATCTTATCTTATCTTATCTTATCTTATCTTATCTTATAAATGTATAAAACTTATATTACTTATAAACTTAACTTACTTAACTTATAAAACTTACAAACTTATAAACTTATAAAACTTATAAACTTACTTATAAAACTTATCATCTTATAAAGACGACTATGACTAACAAAGTGCAACTTGAAATCGTAAGGATAGCTTGAGGTCGACCTGATAGAAAAAACATAAGGCACACTTTAGTCTAATTATTAGTGTTCTATAAGTGTAACATTAACTCTTTCTAGCTGACATTTAAACTACTTCTTAAAATGAGGAAAGAGATCGTTCCAGAGCAGATGTAGATTTCTCAGTTCTTTGGTCTTCATCAATAACGGCTTGTAGTTGACATAGGCCTCGCTGTTGGATCATCAGGTGTAGGCACGGTGCTTGCCGATTGATCATCTTCTCCTGCCACTGGAACGTTCGGGAGTGCCCAATGATCTGGTTCTGTGAACAAAAACTCACAGCTTTCATTAGTTTCATTCTGAAGATCTGGTTTGATAGACTTAAGCGGGCACCACTTAACTCTACCATCTTTTTTGACAGCAGCATACCCTCGCCCTGTCAGAACTAGTTTCCATCCTCGTTCCCATTCTCCCAGCTCATTTCTGACTATGACTGATGGACCTTCTTCTAGTGCTTTAGTGGCCCAATGCTTTTGGGTGGGACTAATCTCCTCCTGCCCCCTAGGGAATTGATTAAGTGCTAGCAGAGCAGTCGTTAAGAGACGTGCCTGGTCTCCTGAGGGAATGGTGTTGACAAACCCTTCTGTTTTTGCTAATACCTCCAATTTAGATTTCAAAGTTTGATTTGCCCGTTCCACTATAGCTTGTCCTGTGCTATTATATGGAATGCCGTGTATTAAGGTAATACCCCATTTCAAAGTGAATGCTTGAACTGATTTAGACACAAAATTTGGACCGTTATCTGTTTTGATCTGATTAGGGATACCAAGCCAGGCCATAGCTGTCAGCCAGTGTTGAATGGTTGCTTTAGAGTCAGCCTTAAGGTGCTGAGTGGCCACAATCATTCCACTGTATGTGTCTACAGTCACAGCTAGCCATGCTCGAGGTTTTAATAATTGGCAAAGTGTGAAATCTGTTTGCCACACCTCGGATGCTTTAAGACCTCTAGGATTCACTCCGCTCGACCACAGTGGTGCTTTCTGACAGTGGGGACATGTAGCCACTACATGTTTTGCGTCAGTGATTGAAATGCCACATCTCTTTGCTAACGCTTTAGCTCCGATGTGAAGAGACTCGTGTAACTGCCGAGCATCTTTCAATGCCCACAGTCCTTTTGCAGCAGCATCTGCTTTATCATTACCTATTTGGAAAAACCCTTTAATTGGGCTGTGGCTATTGACGTGGATGACTGATATAGTGCCCTGTCGAGAGTAAAGTGCTTCTTCTAACATTAGGGCTGTTGTAGACGTTGACACGCCAGGGCCTGACATGGCCAAGCAAAGTTTAGCCACAAATATGGAATCAGTTACTATGTTGAGATGTTCTGTAGGGAACAGTCCACATGCTAGTACTACAGCTGCTGCTTCTAGTTGCTGGACAGAAAGAGCACAGTCGGTCATTTTAATGCTGTGCCATTCTCCTTCCGATTGCCAAACTGCTGCCGCGGTTGAAGTTGTTGAGGATGCGTCTGTAAAGACTGTTGGTCCCGGCTGGGGCCGGTCCATGATCTTACATGGAAGGTCGATGTTAACTATTGCCAGCATTTGAGTCCAGGGGGGCTTTGCGGCGTAACAAAGTTCTCCACCAAATCCTACAAGAGCTATGGCAAGATATTCTGACATTGCCACTGACTGCGTTGGGAGCTGTTTACGAAAGGGCAAGCATATTCTGGCGGGTTCAATGCCTAGATGTCTTAGGGCGAGTTTCCTGCCTTTCATGATGAGATTACCAAGGCACTCGATTCCTGGAGAGAATGCACGTGACGGCTTTCCTAAGACTATCCATTGTATTGGTCGGGCTTTTTCAGTAGGACCCTGGGCTAGTGCTCCTACTCCTCCCTTTTCTGTAAAGTGCACATAGAGATCAAGTGGTATATTTGGGTTCCACCTAGCGAGCGTGCTTGATGACATCTGCTGTTCGATAAAATCGAGAGAGTTCATTGCTTCTATTGTCAGGGCTTTTTGTTCCCATGGATTCTTTCCTTTCAGAAGATCATGCAGAGGAGCCATGATTTCAGGAGGAATTAAAACAATGTTACGGAGCCATTGCAAGGACCCCACTAACTGTTGCATATCATGGAGTGTCTTAATGTTCCGATGAATTTTTATTTGAGGGGGTGTTACGTAAGAATTTGTGATCCCTACTCCCAAAAAAGTTACACATGGTCCTCTCTTAATTTTTGCACTCGCAATTTCAAACCCATGTACCTTTAGAGTTTCGGAAACTGTTGACACTAGCTGGTCCACTTGAGTTGCCGATGTTGCTGCAATTAAAATATCATCCATATATTGAATGATAGTCGCAGTCGGGTTATGGCACCGGACTGGTGCCAATGCCCGATCCACTGTGATCTGGCAGATAGTGGGTGAGTTGACCATTCCTTGGGGCAGCACTTTCCACTGGAAGCGTAGGTTGGGGCGTTGGCTGTTTGGAAACACTACAGAAAAAGCAAACCGTTCTTTGTCCTCTTCGTGCAAGGGTATCGAAAAGAAACAGTCTTTAATATCAAGGACAGCACAAGGTTGTCCCTCAGGTATCATAGAGTTCATAGGCAATAGTGTTTGAACAGGACCCATAGGTTGGATTATCTTATTTACTTCACGCAGGTCATGGAGGAGACGAAACCCCTCGCCAGTTCGTTTGGGTATTACAAAAACTGGGGTGTTCCACGGACTAGTGGAGGGCTCTATGTGACCTTTTAGTAACTCACAGTCAACCAGCTCAAGAAGAGCATCCATTCGACACATGCATTCTTAATTTCTTCCCAATTCGTGAAAGGCATTTTCTTTCCCCGTGATCTCTTTTTATTGCGGACATTTTTGCTTTTAACTCTGTCTATTTCTATCTCCTCCGACTCCGACTCCGAATCGGATTCCAGCCACTCGTCCCCGCTGGTATCTGATTCGAGACCGGAACTCGATTGACTGGTAACTTCCGGGCTCCGGTACATTTTGCTCAGACTCCGGCCCCGCCCACTTCCCTTCCGGGCGGGCCGTCCCCCTTGTCTTGGCTCGCTCCGCCCCCTGCTCCTCCTATGGCCATTCTGATTGGCCGCTCCACGCCTCTCATACACGCCTCTCCTTCCTTCTCTGCCACGCCTATCGACTTTCTCTTTTCCGCTCTCCTCCTTTTCCCGTCCGCCCGCGCATGTCAGTTCGAGCGCTTCCTCCCTTTTCGTGCCGTTGGTCTCTCCCCGCCCCCACTCTCGCTGCTCGGCGCCATCGTGGGGCGCAGAGGGCGGCGGCTGAGGCCAAACCTCTTGAGACTCTGATTGCGCAGCGGCGCCCTTGGCCTCCTCCAGTAAGTTACCCCAAAAGGTTTTTGCTCGTTCCTGTCCCTCCGTAAGGGGTACCAGATTCGGGGATTGAGGGGATGTATCACCCTCTGGCAGATCTTTAGGAGCAGCAGAATTGTTATCGTCTGGGGGGTGCGATGTCTGCGTGTTCGCCCCGACTCCCACTTTCGAGGTGACCATGAAACAATCTCTTGCTGCCCGCAAAGTCTCCTGCCCTTGCATAGCTTTTTGCAGGGACTGCATAACTTTCCCCCATGATTTAAGGTGTTTCCCAGAACCCGAGGACATCGTCTCCTCTGCTAAGGCTTTAGTACACTTATCCCACACTTCAGGGTTAAAAATATCTACCGGCTGCGCAATGACTCCTCTTTCTAAAAGCCTCGTGATGGCGAGAGTAAAATCTTTGGGCTTACACTCAATACCCCATTCCTTATATAACTGTGATACGACCTTTACAAGTGCATCCATCCTCCTTGGTGGTCCGGGAGCGTCCTCCCCGCCGGGCTGAACCCGCAGCTCCGGCCGCCGTTTACCCGTCCAGGTGTTCTTCTTTTTCTTTTTCTTCTTCCCGGGTTTCGGCACCACTTGTTGCCTTCATTTTCCGAAGGCTCGACCTGGTTCAGGAATGGTACGGCGGCCCCACCCGGCCGCTCGGGCCAAAAGCTCACAGACACATATGGTGGATGGTTAAAGGCAAAAGGCTAATGGCTAATGGCTAATGGCGTTTATTGATAGATAACACCGGCTTATATAGTCAAGGTCTACGATGTCACTTCCGTCTGCTTACATCATCAACTAAACACCATTGGCTAATGGGAGAGGGGCCCTATCTTTCCGTACATCGCGAGATCTTCCGGTCGCCGGACCCTAGCTACCAACAACCAACCTGATCCCTTGGTCTCTCAGTCCTTTCTGGATGCTCTTGGGTAGATGCAGCAAGGATTTTGGGGTCCTCCAGATCCCTTCCACTTGTTCCCTGTTAATGCACCACCACTGCCAAGGTGCCCTATGCATCCCCACCCCACTGGATGTTCAGCTTCCACCAGGATCCAGCAGCTTTCCCAGCCAGAGCTGCAGTAGGAGCTATAAAAACCTGGAATTTGGTGGTTTGTGTAGTGTGGCTTAATTCCTGTGAGCAAAGACAGAGATGGGGATGGAGAGGAGGGAGCATCCCAGCCCTGCTGTGTCTCAGAGCTGGTGGGGGGCAGACAAGCAGCACGAGTCCCAACAGCCAGAAGGCTGATGCAATATCACAGCTCATCAGCACAGCTGGGGTTATTTTTGAGCTCTCTCCATATGTTGGCATCACACAGCAGAAGTCTGCTCCAAAAAACAATCACGATGGGGAAAATCAGTTCCAAACCTCCCTGGAAATGGGAGCCACAGAAAGAGCCCCAGGGCATGCCCTGGCTGAGACTTCAAACCAAAGGACAGGATATGGGCACCATTGACACTGTGCTTTGCTCACAAAATCCATCCTCAATCCAAGGTCTGTTTGAATCAAGATGCTGGTCCAGGTGAGTCCAGGTGAGCTGTCACCCCCCTTTGTCACCGTAAATAACAAGTCCCCCCTCCCAGCTTGGCTGCAGCAATATAATTTTAGTTTTCAGGTGGGCTTTTAGAGAAGAGCTCAAGAGCTCTGTGGAGATCTGTGGAGAAAGAGAAAAGACTCAAAGCGCTACATAAAACTTCAATCAAACAAATGAAAAGAGAAACAAGCTTCCAGGAACATTCCCTACAGGAAAGTCATCAGTTTGTTACACAGAAGTCAACGATGAGGTTTAAGCTGCAAAAATCAGCCCTCAGGGGCTGCCTAGGGAAAGCCTCATTCCCCATCCCAGCAATGTCCTCACGCTGGGTCTTCAGCTGAATTTTCCCACTTGTGGGATTGTCAGCCCATCCCTGGGATTCAAATCAGGTCTTCAAAGGTAACTTGGCACCTCCAATAACCATGGCTGTGAATCCAAGAGCAATGAGCTCCCAAGGATTTTCTCCCCAGCTTTGCACACAGGGAAGGAGCAGCAATCCCCATCGTGTTGTCCTTCCCAAGCTGCTGCATCCCTCTGGGAATAACCCAGAGCAGTTCAGCAAGAGGAGGAGGAAGCACCCGCTCCCCCGTCTCGCTGAGTTTCTCCTCCTACAAAACCACTGAGAGATAAAAGTAAGACAAATCAAAGAGCTGTCAAAGGCAGAAGGCAGGCTGGCAGGGAGAGGAGCCAAGGGACCGGGTCTGCAGCGCCTGCCTCCAGGAAATGGCTCAGAAAGATGAAGCCCAACGGTGCCTCCTCATGCACTGGGTTTTCTTCTTGACATGTCAGAGCCAGCATGGGATTCAGGCACCCACTTCTCCATGAGGTCCAGGACAAACTTCTCATCAACAGCTGATCCACCACCACCACAGAGTCCTCGGACAAACCAGTGTAATTCCCCAGGAGCCAAAAATCAAGCTAAATTTTTCAAGGTTTTCATGGTTCCCCAGCAGGAGCTGTTCAGGAAGAGGTGCCAGAGCTACCAGCTGAAGGACAGACTCCTTGGAAGGGATGGAAGGACAGTGGAGCTCATCAGGGTGAGGACAACAGCTCGGTCACCCCTCGACATGGCCGTGCTAGGGCATCACGATGCGGCTGTGCAGAGAGCACGACAGCAGCTCCAGGCATGGAGGGAAGAGCCAAGCACAAAGAAAAAGGAAGAAAACCACTCACAAACATAATATTTTAATATTTTTGAGTACAGCTGCGCAGAGCGGGAGATTCTGCCACATTTCCTCCCAACCCAACTTCTTTTGAAATTCCACATGCAAATTCAACCAGCAAAACCAGAGGTGCCTGCAACTCCCCCAGGGGGACTCTGGAGCTCTGCAGAGCATCCCGGGCCTCCAAGGGGCATCCCACAACTTGGTACATGGGAAGACGGGGACCAGGCCCTGGCTTTGCCTTGTGCTCCATCCTGAACCTGCCCCACCCAAATTCATGCAGGGCTTAACCTAAACTCCCTGGTTTGTTTGGTTTTTTTTTGTTCATCAAGTAACCCCAACTTGTTTAACTCCAAGAGCTTAAGATTCAGCCAGATTTCACTCCTCTGTCCAATCCCTGGACAGAGGACCAGGGGATCCTTTATCTCTGCTGGATCACTCAACTGCCTGACTCCTCAAAGGGCTCTGGGATGCAGCCAAATCCTGCAGCCCTGTGGGTGCCCTGCATTGCCAGGTGCTGCAGAGCAAGGCACACCCTTTGTGTTCCTCCCCTACTGAGCTTCAAAACAAGTGGAGATGTTACAGATCCAGCAGAGCCTGAAGGCAGGCATGGACCAGCCTGGCAGGCAGAGGCAATGCTTGGGGGGAGCAGGAGGAAAACACCCCCAAAGCATCCAGGGAGAGTTATTTTGGTGCAGACACAGCAAAGATGCATCCTCACACCTGCCTCTCCTGGCTCCCTCCAACTGCTCCTTTAAAAAAAAAAACAATAAAGAGCTGAAAAAAAATCACAATTGCAATGTGGGAGAAGAACAAATCACTAGTCCTCAAGTGGGATGTTCCTCAATCATCTTCCCTTCGGCTTCCACAAACTTCAAGCACTATTTGCATGAAAGAGAGACTGTCTTCACTTCCAGCTCTATGCACACTTTCATGACACATCTTAATACGTTACTTTCATCCTTTCTGCTACTCCAAAGACAAGAAAAACCAAACACCTAAGAACATGCACGCACACACACTTTACCAGTAAACGAAGCTCGCCCAATGTCATTCCCAAGGAAACTGGACACTGCGGATCTGTCAGCTACAAAACCAGAAAAATTAACAGCTATTTATGTCTCTGGCTGCAAACAGAAATATATCATTTTATAAAGTTGATTCAAATCCTGAGCTGTTTTGAGGCTCTTCCTCTGCTTAAGTAACCTAGCTGAAGCATTCTTAGAACCCCTAAGCTGGGCAACAACTACGATGGCTGTAGGGTAAAGACTTCAGGATGAAAATTTATTTTTGGCTTCTAAAATCTTCATACAGGACAGAATTAAGAACTACAGAGTACCACATCTCAGCTAACTACATCATTTTACGATTTCCATTCCTCCCACCTTTTTAAACTCAGTGTCTCTGAAAATAGCCCCAAAATAGGTTTGAGAAATACTCTATATACAAGGTTCTTTTTTTACATTGCATTATCTTATCACAAACTGCTTTATCACTTTCCTAAAGAAAGCTGGAAGCAGGCTACAATACCACCAGTTTGGTTCATATAAACATTCTCATTGTTTTCAACTATTTGCCTTCAGACTCATCTACAACCCCACCAGATTCTACCATTCTGGATTTTACCCAGGATGCTGAAAAATTCTGTACGTCAGCTGGCACACATTAACATCTAAAGAACAGCCACCACCCACACTACGTGAGCAAAGCACCACTGGACAAGGCAAAAGAGAGAATGCCTCTTTCACATATCCAAAATATTTCTGGCTTTCAGTCACAGCTGAGGTACTTTATTTGAAGAGGTGCAGAACAAACCACAGCAACTTTCTCATGGTGGCAGATAACAATTTCTCTCTATGGACTAGACAATCACAACTGCACCGGAGTCCAATTTAAAATGAAGAGAACATGCTCCAGATGCTTACATCATCTTCGTATTTAACATGAATGCCCGTGATTTTGACTTGGACATTTTTTAAAACTTGAATTGCAAGCTTTTCTAAGAAAGTATCTTTCTTCTCCTCCTTTGGTTTGTCTAAAACAATAATGTAAAAATAGTCAGCACTCAGTGTAGCAGTTGCATCTTGAGTTTAATAACACAAACAGATACACTAATGTAAATTTAAGATTTACTCTAACATAAATTCCTAACATTCAAGTTTTCACTCATTTAGTTTATATATTTGAATTTTTTCCTTTGCTGTACATCCGTATTCTGAAGATGTGATGTTAGCTATGTGCACAACACAACCATAAGAAAATTTATCTCTAAGTTTCAGTCAAAACAGTTTAGCTTACAGCAAGTTCTTCTTTAATATACTTCTGCCCACTCCTTCCACGACAAAAGATTTTCTCTTAAGAGACCTTCAGTAGGGTCTTAAACAAATATGTAAGATGATGTAATTCAGCACAAAATACCCTTGAATAACCAGGTGAAGATATTACTTGTACAACGAGAGACTAGTCCATTACAGCCTTTCACAGGTCTCTACCGGAGCGTTAAAAAGCTGGCACACTAAAAGTGACAACAAACAAACAAACAAACAGCTACTGTGAAATATTACATTTCTCCTGGGCTTATCTTGGACCGTTTAAGCTAGGTCTATATCAGACTTTGCTATGTCAGGTAGTGATACTTGAACTCGTGCTGAACAAGACAGGGTAGCAGAAGCTGCATCCCCATAGAATTTTAACATTCCACTCGACAAACGCTGAGGCAGGGGGCAATATTTACAATCCGTCATTATTTAATGATGTAACTCTACAAATATTATATCAGGCTGAGAGCCTTAATATTTCACCTAAAATAGGGCTAGATGAGCTTGCTCTCTAGCTATCTTTACAGGTTACCTTGTGCTATTCAGTATCCACCTTACAAAGTGGCCATCCCAGTGAATCCCACTGATCACTTATCAACCTTCTACACTTTTGTTGGAAATGCTACAGATGGCTCAATCCATGGCTATCCAAGTGCAGAGAAATAAGGACTATAGGTTTTGACTACGTGCAGGGTTGCACTCCCAGTTTGGATTCTTGGCTTACTTTAGCTGTTTGTATCTTGAAATATGCAATGCAGGCTGAACACCACATATATATGTAACTTTGTACATCTTGCTATAAAAACACAATTTTTTTTAAAGATCTAAGAGAGGTCCAGTAGATTCCACTTAAAAAGAAAAGACTTTGCTATTGTATGCAATATGACACTATTTTAGTCAAGAGAGCATTTGATTTCAAGTAAAAAAAATAGTCAGGTACTCAGAAGAAACCAAAACATTATGGCAGTTTTACATGCTACTCACATTTCTCTCTATTAACCATTTCTTCACAACTCCCACTCCCTATTAACAGAAACCAATACAATACTGATAAAGAAAAAGGCTTATCAAACCTTCTTGACCTTCAAGCGCAAGTTAACATTTTTCAAGATAGATGCAGCTACCAGCAGCAATAAGCTTGATACCTTACAAAGCTTTCCTAGGGTCCCCACAAAGTTTCTGCTCCAATTATAAGTCTATGTTGCACCTTCCTCCAAGATCAAATAAGTAACAATACAACCAGATGGGATATGGTAACCCATTCTTAGACAAGTGCTAATACTGAAGACCTGCATGGTTTGGGATTTATGGGCGATTATTCTCTCGGAGAAAAAACACCCATTTCACTGCTATCAAAATATGTCATAACACAATGCTAGCTACATAGAACAGAAGCTGAAAGGTGATAAAAGAGGCAGTTTACTGCCATATCATCAGTGCAGTATCAGATTTACTTTACTTAGCTGTTACTGGAATATTACAAAAATTAGATGAACAGATCTCTCTTCCCCATGCAGTTTTTCCAACAGTCACGATGAAGGGCCAACAATCAGCCTACCAAATGCGAACATTTTGGTTGGAAATCACACAGATGGTAGCTCAAGCTGAAGAAACAAGAACACCTGTCCAAGCAGAGAGAAACAAGGACTCTCTTCAGTCTTACCAGATACACAGAATGGATGAACAGCAAAATGAGAGCTCTCTCCAATTTACACCCTCTCTTTCAAACAGTAGAAAAAAGCAATCAGTGGATGTATATCCAAGACTAAAAAAACTAATCCAAACAGAAAACAAAACAAAAAGCCTTTAAAAAAAGTTAAAAGCCATAAATTTTACCCACCTTTTGAGTGATCATGACCTTTAAAGGGTCTCTTAAAATGCTTTGTATACTTTTTACGCTTATGTCCTTTTCCAGGGCAAGCAATTTTTTGGGAAAAAATAAAATTCAAGTTATTAAAGCAGAAATGTAAGAAAGCATGAGAGAAGATGGAAGAAAGTTTAGTTTGTGTTAAAGCAGAATGCCTTAGGAAGGTATCATTAAAAGCTTTTAAAGAATTTCAGATCTGTTATGAAAACAATCAGCTACTTTCTACAGCTCAGAGCCTAATTTTTCATCATTTATGTATTCCTTAATTCACTTTCATAAAGGAACTGAAGCCTTGCTTTTCTTTTTTTTTTTCTTTTTCTTAAAAAAGAAAAAGTAATTGAAGTTCAAAGCCCAAGTAAACTAAACAGCCAGTAAAAGCTTTAAGTATCCAAATTTCTACTGGATCAACAGTCCTGCCAACTGTAAGGTCAAGGCATTTAACTCAGCTTTCCTGTATTCCTTATACAACATCTCAAGAGTTCGAGGAATTAGAAATAATCACCAGGCTTCTCAGCAACTACAAACCCAGATTACTTCACAAGAGCATTGCGGAACATAATTGCAGATCACTTGGGTACAAAAAAAAAAAGCACATGACTGCTTAACAAGAAACCCCAGTGAAGAGGTTTTCTACAATATTTACAATATTTAATGACTTCGGCAAAGGGCATAATTGTCATAAATGTCATAACTGAACAGGCTTCTACTATACGAGAGCATAACTTCCAAGTTATTTGAGATGGATGTGGAAAGCCAAAGAGCACTTTTCAATATGCTTCTCATGCTTTTCAAGAGTATGGTATGAAAGCAATCTGAAAGAACAATACCAGTGTAACTGCAAAAAGGCATACAAAAACGATAACTCTTTAAAAGCTTTACATGAAATTAAATTCCATTATTTACACACAAATTATGACCCATATAATCACAACCATTTCATGAATTTAAGTAATGCTCATATTTATTCACATTTCTGAAGTAAAACAGTTCGGCGAGTTGCATTGTTTCCTGCCCCTCTCTGGCTCTACAGAGCACAACCCAGGAACAGGGCTGCCTGTGCTTCACTTTGAGAGGCTGTAGTTTAAGAAGGGTGTATCCCACTAAAGCAAGTGCAACAAAATGTTTAACTCTGGGGAACAACTTTATCTTTATGCAATTGTCATCCCTGAGTGTTCAAACAAAAGAGGGCAAAGTGCACCTGTCTGGCAGGTAAGGTGATCACCCTACAAATAACAAAATGGGGACTATGGCATACAGAAACAACATTTTCTTTTGCAAAGAAAACTTTCTAACAGTGCAAGTAATTGTCTGCAAATGATATTCTACAAAGACAGCTTCTTTCACGTGCTATTTAAGCTGTAGTTCTCAGGCTTTCACTCCCATGTATGACAAAATTAAGGCAACATGGTTTTCCTTTGGATTACTCGCATCCATTACAATGGAGAAACTAAATGTATGGTTTTAAGCTCCTTCTAAACCTGCTCTCAGATAAAAACCCACCAAGTAATTTTGTCTAAGAATAAATTCCTGAAGATCTGGTTCAATATCCTTGCCTAACTTGAGAGCAATCCAAATAAACAGAACCGTGGAAAAGCATGCTAAATGCCTTCCATTTGCTACGGTTCATTTTGCTTGTCCACAGTTTCAAGACAGCCTGAACTTCCAGTATCTTAATTCCAGACACTAAGTAAGGCTAATTATCCTCTATTCAACCAACATCTAAAGATAGGGTTTTGAAACTGCAGTAGATTGTTGTCATTCTTGAGCTTGACATAGTTGATGGAAATACTTCTAAATGATCTGTTTTTTTAACAGCCACTCAGTTAAGACAGCACTAGTCAATGGCAAGTTTCCACTTGAGTGCAGAGTCATCAAAATCTTATTTCTAGAACCACTGATATGTGTATGTTTACGAAACAAATATTGTTTTCTCATTTCTGCATTTGGCTGCTTGAGAGAGGGATGCTTTTAAAAATGTAAGCTGCATATCCACCGTGCATATGCCAAATGTAACCATCCATACCCACCGGGCATGTGCCAAATGTAACCATCCATACCCACCGGGCTTGGCATCCTTGTAAATCAGACTCTCCAATCCATACAAGGAATCTTGTGAATGAGTGCCTTGGTCCACATGGCAGCAAATAACAAACAAAAATAAATGCATTTTGTTTAGAAGAAGGCAACCGGCTCCAGATTTAATGTTGAGTTTATAAAACTTGTATGACATGTTAATATTTCCCTTAGAGTTTCTGACAGCCAGAGTCACTTCAGAATATCAAGTTTCAAAGGTTACCTACATAGGTAAATTACGCAAAAGACAAGAGGTGCAAGCTTTCGTCTCCATATATTAGATTTGATCCTGACACACTTTAACAATAGAATACAAAGTAAAGTTTTGTCAGCTTCTGCCAGCAGAGCTGGTTATCAGCTCCCCATCACACTACAGGAACCACACAGTGACATGACCACTCTGCTCAACATTTCAATAGAAAGTTTAAAGAAAATATCCCCAGGACTGTTTATGCTGAGAGACTCTTAATAAATGCAAACAGTGACTCAAGATGCTAAACGCTTTAAGATAAGCTTATCATAAAAGCAAATACAGCTGAGATTTCATGGACTCCGATAACTTTCTATTCAATATATTTCACAGATTTTCACCAGCTATCCTGTGCTCTTCAAAGCCTGCAGGAAGAGCTGGATTTCTTAGAAGTATATGATGCAGTAGAGTAACTTGGGCCTTAAGATTTTGTATCTAGCAAAAGTAAAAGACTTGCTCGTGCAAGAACTACGCAAGTACTTCCACGTACAACATTCTATTACAACACCAGAAACACAAACAGCTCGACTTTTGTCAGGCAAAGTAATAAAACATGTGAAGATCTTTTTCCTTGTTCTTTGCAGATCAGCGGTAGGAACCTGGGGCAGGGACACGCGGGCAGGGCCACGGGTGCAGACAGACACGGGAACAAGCACACGCATAGCCACACGCACACGAGCACACACACAGAACAGCACACACACGCACATGAGCACACACACACACGCACACACACACGCATAGACACACAAGCACACGCACGCACACGCACATGCCCATGAGCAAACACGCATACGAGCGCACACACACATGTACACACACGCACATGAGCACACACACAGAACAGCGCACACATGCACATGAGGACACACACACGCACACACACACACGAGCACATGCGCGCACACACACATGCCCATGAGCACACACGCACACGAGCGCACACACATGTACACACACACACATGAACACACACACACAACAGCGCACACATGCACACACACACACGCAGAGACACACGAGCACACGCGCGCACACACACTTGCCCATGAGCACACACGTACACGAGCGCACAGACACACATGTACACACACGCACATGATCGCATAAACACGCGCACACACCCCCCCCCCCATGCGCTCGCACGCATTCACCGCACCGTGCGGGACCGGGGTGCGGGTGAGGACACGCTCAGCACGTGGGGGGCTGTGGCTGCGGGACCTCTTGGCCCGGGGTTCCCCGGAGCCTCCCGGCAGCCCCATCCCGGTGTCCCCTTCCCCCTCCCCGGTGCCCCTGCACCCTCCCCGCTCTGTGCCCAGCACTAACGCTGGAGCAGGGGGTGTTTAACACCGCCGCAGCCCCGGCCGTACCTGCGGGCTGATCTATCGCACTCCTTTGCCAACGCCCGTGACTCTTACAGAGAGCAAAGGAAAAAGGTTCTGTTTCTCCGTCCGGCGGCAACCAGGCGCCCCCCGGAGAGCCCTCACCCTGCAGGCATCGCCGAGGAAAAGCCTCCCTTCTGCTGCCAGGGATGCGCTCCCCCTGCATTCACCGCTGAAGGCGTTTATCGGAAATCTAAGGAATCGCCCAGTACTTCCAAAGCGGTCACCAAGCTTTGTGCCTTGTTATAAATGGAGACCAGAATGGATCAAAATCCAATTAAAATTTATTAGTTATAGCAAGTAGAATATGAGCAAAAGCAGTCTTTACACACAGGTGGAGGAGTGAAGACAACAAGGGCAGCCACACCTCTTCTTTCTATCTCCCAGCTGCTGCTCTTTGGGTAAGCTCAGCTCACAGATCATGAAGTCTGTGTGACAGTGAAAGCAGCTGGGACATCCAAAAGCAGGGATTTGAATGTGGTGAGTATTTTAAAACATGAAAATACTACAACAGAGTCCAGTCCCTCATCATCATTTCCAGACAACCTTCAGCACCATTAATCTCAAGGAAAAACTAGATTGGCCTTTGAGCTATTTCCTTTCTGATGACACTGTTTGGACTAAGCAGTGCTGTGCAAGTCCCAGATGCCAGGGCTGTGCATTAGAGACAGTCCTGCCCACAGCTGGAGGATGCTATGTTAAGGGACTGCCACCTGGCAGCATATTGAAGGAACTGCAAAAAACGCTAGCAGAGAAGAAGGCTGGTGAACATCAGCCTACTGGGAGACTTGTGCGTGCACCCAGGAAGGAGAGATCAGGGTTCAGCCAGACTTGTGTTGCTGACTGAACTATCTGGCATTAAGAGGCTGCTACTATAATAAAAAAAACACAAAACCAGTGAAAAATTTGATACGATGACCATTTCATTACAGACTTCCTCACTCGGTGGAAAAGCTCTTTTACTTTGTACTGGCTGAAGAAGCCTGACCTAGATGTACACAGACTTTGCCCCTTTTTAGCTAAGAATTAAGCTGTTGGTTTGTGAAGATAAACCTGGGGAGGCAGGTCCCCCCTTGTCCCCCCTCTCCTGGGAAAGGAAAGAAGAGCAAAGGTGATAACTTTACTGAAAAGTGGTGTGAGATGAAATGAGCAATAAAACAATCTCCCTTGGCCAAGACCAGCTAACCCAGCTTCCTTAATTTTGAAGTCTTCAATACAGTCCCCTTGCCTGTGCTACCCGTACTTTTCTCTGTGTTGTGACAAGCTGGCAGACAAAGTGACAGCATCTCCTCAACACACGCTCTGGATTTTCCCCAAAATAAGTCTCATTGCCCTCCTGCCTAAAGCTTTCTAAACCAGTTGTCTTTGAAAGCAAGTACACGGCAAGCAAGAAGTCACTTTAACATTTCAGAAGGCTTCAGTTGTCCTGCCCTTTGGAATGTGTCCTCTGCTATCCAATATCACAAGAAACAAACTTCCAAACATTTGTTTGTAAACAGACCTGTATGAACAAGAAATATCTCTCCATTTTAGAGAGAAGGATATTGTGGGAGGACGATGTCAAAGGCTTTACAGAAATCCAAATAGATTACATCCATTGCTTTTCCTTTGTCCAGTGATGTGGTCATCCCATCACAGAAAACCACTAGGGTGGTCAGACAGGACTTGCCCTTGGTGAAGCCATGCTGCCTGTCTTGGGTCACCTCCCTGTCCTCCATGTGATTTAGCATAATTTCTAGCAGGATCTGTTCCACGACTTTTCCAAGCACTGAGGTGAGGCTGACAGGTCGGTAGTTCCCAGGGCCATCTTTTCTTCCCTTTTTAAAAATGGGCACAATGTTGCCCTTCTTCCAGTCACCACGGACTTCCCCTGACTGCCATGACTTCTCAAATATCATGGAGAGTTCCTTAGCAACCACATCAGCCAGTTCCTTCAGGAGTCTAGGATGCATCTCATCAGGTTGCACAGTCAAGTTCCTCAGGTGGTACAAACCTGATCATCCTCTCTCTACAGTGGGTGGGGCGTTACCTCCCCTGTCCCCATCTCATTGTCCATTGACCAAAGAAGGGTGAGGAGAGTTGTTGCCAGTGAAAACTGAGGCACAAAAGATGTTGAGTACCTCAGCCTTCTCCTCATCTGATAATATGAGGTTTTCATTCATTGGTGATTGGTGCATGCTTTCTTTAACCTTCCTTTAATGCTGCAACTCTTCACACCAAGCTGGAACAGCACCTCCTCAAACCCAGTTCTGACTCTGAAGGGCTTCAGACATTCCCATGGTTACTCCAAGGACTTGAGGGTTTATAGAGCTCCAAGAGGCTCAGAAAGACTGTGGTTGCATTCCAAGCACTGCAGGGTTTTAACAACATTGTGCAGGTGTTGTCTTCTAACATCCCTTGTAGAGGGTCTGTTGGGGCTCTGGATAGAGACTGCTTTCAGGTTTGCTTCATAAACAGAACTAAAAACAAAACAAGAAACCCCAAGCAAACAAGAAAATGTGTAAAATGTGCTCCATAGTAAAGCAAGTCTGAAAAATGGTGCAACACTGACACTAAGCCAGAAGCTTGAGGGAAGGAATCAACATCTGATTTTGCTAGAGCACATCCTCAGACGTGCTTTATTCCTGAAGGGTTTTCACTCCACAGTTTACCCAGGCACCCTTCTCACCTGCTTCCCATTGATACAGGCTGACAGAGGGGCAGGGGGAGAAGAACTGAAGTAGAGATTCAGTGACAAGAGGTTACATGCAGTATTTTATGGTATGACAAGGCATACTTACAGGCATGATGCAGCTCATTCACCCATCCCTAGGCTACCATCACTAGAAAAGAGGGCTGTTTGCTTCAGCCTGGCTGTTCAGCACACACAGCCACCTTAGCAAGGGCATGACCAGGATGGTGGGAGACAGGTATTTTTGCACAGGAAAATGAACCTAGTTTTGGAGGAAAAAATCTGATTATGCGTAAAATGAACCCATTTTCCTCCCAAACTGGGTTCATTTTCCCTAAAATCTTTTTTTCCCCAAAAAACAGGGTGCATTTTCACACTAATCAAGTTTTCCCCTCCAAACAGTGTTCATTTTCCCGCAAATCCGGGTTTATTACCCAGTAACTGGTTTCATTTAACCAAAAATAATTTTTTCCCCCATAAAACTGGATTCATTTTCCCCAAAATCGGGATTTTTTCCAACAAAACTGGGTTCATTTCCCTACAATTTGGGTTTCCCCCCCCCAAACTGTGTTCATTTTCCCCAAAATCCGGGTTTTTTACCAAATTACTGGGTTCATTTTCCCCAAAATCATTTTTTCCCCCCAAAACAGTGTTCATTTTTCCGAAAATCTGGTTTTTTTTCCAAATTACTGGGTTCATTTCCCCCAAAATCTTTTTTTTCCTCCTCAAAAATGAATTCAGTTTCCTCAAAAATGGGGTTTTCCCCTCCAAACAGTATTCATTTTCCCCAAAATCTGTTTTTTTTTCTGAATTACTGGGTTCATTTTCCCCAAAATCCTTTTTTCCCCCCTCAAAAAAGGGTTCATTTCCCTCAAAAATTGGTTTTTCGCCCCAGACTTGGTTCGTTTTCCCCATAATCAGCTTTTTTCCTCCCAAACTGGGTGCATTTTCAAAGAAATCAGATTTCCCCCTCCAAACAGTGTTCATTTTCCCCAAAATCTTCTATTTCCACTCCACACCGGCTTCATTTTCCCCAAAATCAGTTTTTTTTCCTCCCAAACTGGGTTCATTTTCCACAAAATTGTTTTTTTCCACCAAAACAGGGTTCATTTCCCTACAAATTGGATTTCCCTCCCCAAACTCTGTTCATTTTTCCCCCAAACCTGAGTTTGTTCCCAATTACTGTGTTAATTTTCCCCAAAATCTTTTTTTCCCCTCCAAAATGGGTTTCTTTTTGCTCAAAAATGGGTTTGTCCCCCTTAACTGGGTTCATTTTACCCATAATCAGCTTTTTTTCCTCCCAAACTGGGTTCATTTTCCCAAAATCCTTTTTTCCCTCCAAAACTTGGTGCATTTTCACACATCAGGTTTTCTCTCCAAACTGTGTTCATTTCGCCAAAATCTTTTATTTCCGCTCCACACTGAGTTCATTTTCCCCAAAATCAGGTTTTTTTCCTCCCAGACTGGGTTCATTTTCTCTAATATTGGGTTTTTTCCACAAAAACTGGGTTCATTTCCCTACAAATTGGCTTTTCCCCCCCAAACTGTGTTCATTTTCCCAAATCTGGGTTTTTTTCCTCCCAGAGTGGGTACATTTACCCTAAAATCTGGTATTTCCCACTCAAAAATGGGTTCATTTTCCCCAAAACAAGGGGTTTTTTCCCCAAACTGGGTGCAATTTCCCCATAATCAGATTTTTTCCTACCAAACTGGCTTCATTTTCCACAAAATTCTTTTTTTCCCTCCAACAATAGGTGGAATTTCACACAAATCAGGTTTTCCCCCTACAAACTGTGTACATTTTTCCGAAAATCTGGGTTTTTTTTCCAAATTACTGGGTTCATTTCCCCCAAAATCTTTTTTTCCCCCTCAAAAATGAAGTCAGTTTCCTCAAGAATGGGGTTTTCCCCCTAAATTGGGTTCATTTTCCCCATAATCAGAAATTTTCCTCCCAAACTGGGTTCATTTTCCCCAAAATCCTTTTTTTTCCCCCTCAAAAACTGGTTGCCTTTTCACACAAATCCGGTTTTCCCCTCCAAAATGGGTTCATTTTCCCCATAATCAGCTTTTTTACTCCCAAACAGGCTTCATTTTCCCCAAAATCCCTTTTATTGCCCCCAAAACTGGGTGCATTTTCCCACAAATCAGGTTTTCCCCTCCAAACAGTGTTCATTTTCTCCAAAATCTTCTATTTCCACTCCACACCGGGTCCATTTTCCCCAAAATCAGGTTTTTTTCCTCCCAAACTGGGTTCATTTTCCCCAAAATCTTGTATTTCCACTCCACACTGTGTTCATTTTCCCCAAAATCAGAGTTTTTTTCCCAAACACTGGGTTCACTTTCTCAAAAATCCTTTTTTCCCCCCTCAAAAATGGGTTCATTTTCCTCAAAAATTGGTTTTTCCAAATTACTGGGATCATTTTCCCCATAATCAGATTTTTTCCTCCCAAAATGGGTTCATTTTCCCCTAAATCCTTTTTTTTTTCCTCCGAAACTGTGTGCATTTTCACACAAATCAGGTTTATCCCTCCAAACAGTGTTCATTTTCCCCAAAATCTTCTATTTCAACTGCACACTGGGTTCATTTTCCCCAAAATCTGTTATTTCCCCTCCACACTGGGTTCATTTTCCCCAAAATCAGGTTTTTTTTATCCCAAACCATGTTCATTTTCCCCAAAATCGGGTTTTTTTCCTCCCAGTGTTCATTTTCCCCAAAATCTGTTTGTTTCCACCAAAACTGGGTTCATTTCTCTACAAATGGGGTTTTGCCCCGCAAATTGTGTTCATTTTCCCCAAATCCGCGTTTTTTACCCAATTATTGGGTTCATTTTCCCCAAAATCGTTTTTTTTCCCCGAAACTGGGATCATTTTCCTCAAAAACGTTTTTTTCCCCCAAAATTGGGTTCATTTCCCCATAATCAGCTTTTATCCCCCTCCAAAAAGGGTTCATTTTCCCCAAAATCCTTTTTCCCCCCCCAAACCTGGGTGCATTTTCACACAAATCCGGTTTTCCCCTCCAAACAGTGTACATTTTTCCAAAAATCTGGGGTTTTTTCCAAATTACTGGGTTCATTTCCCCCAAAATCTTTTTTCCCCCTCAAAAATGAATTCAGTTTCCTCAAAAATGGGGTTTTCCCCCTAAATTGGGTTCATTTTCCCAATAATTAGAAATTTTCCTCCCAAACTGGGTTCATTTTCCCCAAAATCCTTTTTTTTCCCCCTCAAAATCTGGTTGCCTTTTCACACAAATCCGGTTTTCCCCTCCAAACTGGGTTCATTTTCCCCATAATCAGCTTTTTTCCTCCCAAACAGGGTTCATTTTCCCCAAAATCCCTTTTATTGCCCCCAAAACTGGGTGCATTTTCACACAAATCCGGTTTTCCCCTCCAAACAGTGTTCATTTCCCCCAAAATCTGTTTTTTTTTCCGAATTACTGGGTTCATTTTCTCCAATATCCCTTTTTTCCCCCTCAAAAAACGGGTTTATTTCCATCAAAAATTGTTTTTTCCCCCCAGACTAGGTTAATTTTCTCTATAATCAGCTTTTTTTTCCTCCCAAACTGGGTGCATTTTCAAACAAATCAGGTTTTCCCCTCCAAACAGTGTTCATTTTCCCCAAAATCTTCTATTTCCACTCCACACTGTGTTCATTTTCCCCAAAATCAGGGTTTTTTTCCCAAACATTGGGTTCACTTTCTCAAAAATCCTTTTTTCCCCCATCAAAAATGGGTTCATTTTCCTCAAAAATTGGTTTTTTCCAAATTACTGGGTTCATTTTCCCCATAATCAGATTTTTTCCTCCCAAACTCGGTTCATTTTCCCCAAAATCCTTTTTTTTTCCTCCGAAACTGTGTGCATTTTCACACAAATCAGGTTTTCCCCTCCAAACAGTGTTCATTTTCCCCAAAATCTGGGGTTTTTTTCCCAATTACTGGGTTCATTTTCCCCAATATCCTTTTTTCCCCCCTCAGAAATGGGTTCATTTTTCTCAAAAATTGTTTTTTCCCCCCAGACTGGGTTCATTTTCCCCAAAATCAGCTTTTTTCCTCCCAAACTGGGTTCATTTTCCCCAAAATCCTTTTTCCCCCCCCAAAACTGGGTGCATTTTCACACAAAACAAGTTTTACCCTCCAAACAGTGTTCATTTTCCCCAAAATCTTCTATTTCCACTCCACACTGGGTTCATTTTCCCCAAAATCAGTTTTTTTCCTACCAAACTGGGTTAATTTTCCACAAAATCGTTTTTTCCCACCAAAACTGGGTTCATTTCCCTACAAATTGGGTTTTCCCCCCAAAATTGTGTTCATTTTCCCCAAAATATGTTTTTTTTTCCCACTTACTGGGTTCATTTTCTCCAAAATCTTTTTTTTCCCCTCATAAATGGGTTCATTTTCCTCAAAAATGGGTTTGTCCCCCATAACTGGGTTCATTTTCCCCATATTCACCTTTTTTCCTTCCAAACTGGGTTCATTTTTCCGAAAATATTCTTTTTCCCCCCAAAACTGCGTGCATTTTCACACAAATCTGGTTTTCCCCTCCAAACAGTGTTCATTTTCCCCAAAATCTTCTATTTCTACTCCACACTGTGTTCATTTTAACCAAAATCAGATTTTTTTCCCCATTACTGTGTTCATTTCCCACAAAATCTGGTATTTCTCCTCCACGTGTTCATTTTCCCCAAAATCAGGTTTTTTTCATCCCAAACCATGTTCATTTTCCCCAAAATCGGATTTTTTCCTCCCAAACTGGGTTCATTTTCCCCAAAATCTGTTTTTTTCCACCAAAACTGGGTTCAGGTCCGGAGCCAAAGCTCCACTTCACAGATGAGTGCAAAGTACAATTCAATAAAGCAAGAAACTAAGAAGAATGAGAGGTTCCCCTAAAACAGTCCAAGGCCCAGGAAAACCAGGAGAGCAAGCCAAGCTATAACGCCTGGGAAGAGGAAATGGCCTGACACATCCAGGGTGAAGACACATTGCCACATCCCAAGTTGGTTTCTTATCTACAATAGAAGATGCTTTGCCCCTTCATCAGGCCTCACCCTCCTCTGTACAGTTAGGGGCTATCCTCACAGCCAGCGTTTCAATGCAGTGTTTAATGACCCTTCAAGAGAAGCTGTTATCGATTAGCATTCCAATGCCAGCTCATCAGTTTAATGGGATAAGAATCCACCCCCTCCTGCACCACCCTCATCCCTGGCCAAGCCACTGCTGCATTCCAGTCCAAAGGTGGTCATGCTGCAGCTGTGATCCCTGGAAAACAAGTTAAAACCAATCCTTTGGGATGAAAGGTGGTGGTATTTGAAGACAGTTATTTTATCTTCCTTCAGTTTTAAAGATAACACGCTACCAGCGTGTGAAAGGGCATCATTTTTCTTCTCTGGAAGTTATTTATGATCTTAATCCTGCTCCACCCTACCCATTACAGTTATACCCTGATACTTCGCAGCATGTTTCCTCTTCTTTGCACCAGGCACTAATGGCAGAGAACTGCAGTTGTCTTGTGCCTGGCAGGATTTACTCTTCCCAGGCATTATAGCTTGGCTTGCTCTCCTGGTTTTCCTGGGCCTTGGACTGTTTTAGGGGAACCTCTCATTCTTCTTAGTTTCTTGCTTTTTTTGAATTGTACTTTGCACTCATCTGTGAAGTGGAGCTTTGGCTCCGGACCTGAACCAAATGAAAACACACAGTTTGGGGGGGAAAAACCCAATTTGTAGGGAAATGAACCCAGTTTTGGTGGGAAAAAACGATTTTGTGGAAAATGAACCCAGTTTGGGAGGAAAAAAACCTTATTTTGGGGAAAATGAACCCAGTGTGGAGTGGAAATAGAAGATTTTGGGGAAAAAGAACACTGTTTGGAGGGGAAAATTTTTGTGTGAAAATGCACCCAGTTTTGGGGGAAAAAAAAGGATTTTGGGGGAAAAAAATGATTTTGGGGAAAATGAACGCAGTTTGGGAGGAAAAAAGCTGATTATGGGGAAAATGAACTCAGGCTGGGGGGGAAAAACAATTTATGAGGAAAATGAACCCATTTTTGAGGGGGAATAAAAAGGATATTGGGGAAAATGAACCCAGTAATTGGGAAAAAAACCCCAGATTTGGGGGAAAATGAACACTGTTTGGAGGGGAAAACCTGATTTGTGTGAAAATGCACCCAGTTTAGGGTGGAAAAAAAAGGATTTTGGGGAAAATGAACAGAGTTTGGGAGGAAAAAATCTGATTATGGGGAAAATGAACCCAGTAATTTGGAAAAACCAATTTTTGAGGAAAATGAACCCATTTTTGAGGGGGGAAAAAAGGATTTTTGAGAAAGTGAACCCAGTGTTTGGGAAAAAAACCCTGATTTTGGGGAAAATGAACACAGTGTGGAGTGGAAACACAAGATTTTGGGGAAAATGAACCCAGTAATTGGTTAAAAAAACCTGATTTTCGGGAAAATGCAGCCGGTGTGGAGTGGAAATAGAAGATTTTGGGGAAAATGAACACTGTTTGGATGGGAAAACCTGATTTGTTTGAAAATGCACCCAGTTTGGGAGGAAAAAAGCTGATTATGGGGAAAATGAACCCAGTCTGGGGGGGGAAAACAATTTTTGAGGGAAATGAACCCGTTTATTGAGGGGGGGAAAAAGGATTTTGGGGAAAATGAACCCAGTAATTCGGAAATAAAACCAGATTTTGGGGAAAATGAACACTGTTTCGAGGGAAAACCTGATTTGTGTGAAAATGCACCCAGTTTTGGGGGCAATAAAAGGGATTTTGGGGAAAATGATCCGTGTTTGGGAGTAAAAAAGCTGATTATGGGGAAAATGAACCCAGTTTGGAGGGGAAAACCGGATTTGTGTGAAAAGGCAACCAGTTTTTGAGGGGGAAAAAAAAGGATTTTGGGGAAAATGAACCCAGTTTGGGAGGAAAATTTCTGATTACGGGGAAAATGAACCAAATTTAGGGGGAAACCCCCATTTTTGAGGAAATTGAATTTATTTTTGAGATGGAAAAAAAGATTTTGGGGGAAATGAACCCAGTAATTTGGAAAAAAACCCCAGATTTTCGGAAAAATGTACACTGTTTGGAGGGGAAAACCTGATTTGTGTGAAATTTCACCCATTTTTTTGGGGAAAAAAAGGATTTTGTGGAAAATGAACCCTTGAGGGGGATAAAGGCTGATTATGGGGAAATTAACCCAATTTTGGGGGAAAAAAAACGTTTTTGAGAAAAATGATCACAGTTTCCAGGAAATAAAAAAAGATTTTGGGGAAAATGAACCCAGTAATTGGGAAAAATACCCGGATTTTGGGGAAAATGAACACAGTTTGGGGGTCAAAACCCAATTTGTAGAGAAATGAACCCAGTTTTGGTGGAAAAAAAACAGATTTTGGGGTAAATGAACACTGTTTGGGAGGAAAAAACCCGATTTTGTGGAAAATGAGCATGGTTTGGGATAAAAAAACCTGATTTTGGGGAAAATGAACCCGGTGTGGAGGGGAAATAACAGATTTGGGGGAAAATGAACCCAGTGTGCAGTTGAAATAGAAGATTTTGGTGAAAATGAACACTGGAGGGGAAAACTTGATTAGTGTGAAAATGCACCCAGCTTTGGGGGAAAAAAAAGGATTTTGGAGAAAATGAACCCAGTTTGGGAGGAAAAAAGGTGATTATGGGGAAAATGAACCCAGTCTGGGGGGAATAAACAAATTTTTGAGGAAAATGAACCTGTTTTTGAGGGGGAAAAAATGATTTTGGGGGAAATGAACCCAGTTTGGGAGGAAAAAAGCTGATTATGGGGAAAATGAACCCAGTTATGGGGGACAAACCCATTTTTGAGGAAAATGAACCCATTTTTGAGGGGAAAAAGAAGATTTTGGGGAAAATGAACCCAGTAAGTGGGAAAAAAAACAGATTTTGGGGAATATGAACGCAGTTTGGGGGGGAAAACCCAATTTGTAGGGAAATTAACCCAGTTTTGGTGGAAAAAAAAACATTTAGTGGAAAATGAACCCAGTTTGGGAGGAAAAAAACCTGATTTTGGGGAAAATGAACACTGTGTGGAGTGGAAATAGAAGATTTTGGGGAAAATGAACACTGTTTGGCGGGGAAAACCTGATTTGTGTGAAAATGCACCCAGTTTAGGGTGGAAAAAAAGGATTTTGGGGAAAATGAACCCAGTTTGGGAGGAAAAAAGCTGATTATGGGGAATATGAACTCAGGCTGGGGGGAAAAAATTTTTGAGGAAAATGAAACCATTTTTGAGAGGGGAAAAAAAAGGATATTGGGGAAAATGAACCCTGTTTGGGAGGAAAAAAGCTGATTATGGGGAAAATAAACCCAGTTTGGAGGGGAAAACCGGATTTGTGTGAAAATACACCCAGTTTTTGAGGGGGAAAAAAAGGATTTTGGGGAAAATGAACCGAGTTTGGGAGGAAAATTTCTGATTATGGCGAAAATGAACCCAATTTAGGGGGAAAAACCCCATTTTTGAGGAAACTGAATTCATTTTTGAGGGGGAAAAAAAGATTTTGGGGAAAATGAACCCAGTAATTTGGAAATAAACCCAGATTTTCGGAAAAATAAACACTGTTTGGAGGGGAAAACCTGATTTGTGCGAAAATGCACCCAGTTTTGGGGGAAAAAAAAGGATTTTGGGGAAAATGAATCCAGTTTTGGAGGATAAAAGCTGATTATGGGGAAAATGAACCCAGTCTGGGGGAAAAAAACAATTTTTGAGGAAAATGAACCCATTTTTGAGGGGGAAACAAAAGGATATTGGGGAAAATGAACCCAGTAATTGGGAAAAAAAAACAGATTTTGGGGAAAATGAACACTGTTTGGAGGGGAAAACCTGATTTGTGTGAAAATGCACCCAGTTTAGGGTGGAAAAAAAAGGATTTTGGGGAAAATGAACCGAGTTTGGGGGGAAAAAACCTGATTTTGGGGAAAATGAACCCAGTGTGGAGTGGAAATAGAAGATTTTGGGGAAAATGAACTTTGTTTGGAGGGGGAAACTTGATTTGTTTGAAAATGCACACAGTTTTGGGGGGAAAAAAAAGGATTTTGGGGAAAATGAACCCAGTTTGGGAGGAAAAAACCTGAATTTGGGGAAAATGAACCGAGTTTTGGAGGAAAAAAGCTGATTATGGGGAAAATGAACCCAGTCTGGGTAGAAAAAAAACATTTTTGAGGGAAATGAACTTGTTTTTTGAGGGGGGGAAAGGATTTTGGGGAAAATGAACCCAGTAATTCGGAAAAAAAAACAGATTTTGGGGAAAATGTACACTGTTTGTAGGGGAAAGCCTGATTTGTGTGAAAATGCACCCAGCTTTGGAAGCAATAAAAGGGATTTTGGGGAAAATGAAGCCTGTTTGGGAGGAAAAAAGCGGATTATGGGGAAAATGAACCCAGTTTGGAGGGGAAAATCGGATTTGTGTGAAAATGCACCCAGTTTTTGAGGGGGGAAAAAAAGGATTTTGGGGAAAATGAACCCAGTTTGGGAGGAAAATTTCTGATTATGGGGAAAATGAAGCCAATTTAGGGGGAAAACCCCATTTTTTAAGGAAACTGACTTCATTTTTGAGGGGGAAAAAAAGATTTTGGGGGAAATGAACCCAGTAATTTGGAAAAAAAAACAGATTTTCGGAAAAATGAACACTGTTTGGAGGGGAAAACCTGATTTGTGTGAAATTGCACCCATTTTTATGGGGGAAAAAAAAGATTTTGTGGAAAATGAACCCAGTTTTGGAGGAAAAAAGCTGATTATGGGGAAAATGAACCCAGTTTGGGAGGAAAACCCCATTTTTGAGCAAAATAAACCCAGTTTTGCGGGAAAACCCCGGATTTTGGGGAAAATGAACACAGTGAGGAGTGGAGACAAAAAATTTTGGGAAAATGAACACTGTTGGGAGGTGAAAACCTGATTTTGGTGAAATTTCACCCAGTTTTAGGGGGAAAAAATGGATTTTGGGAAAATTAACCCAGTAATGGGGAAAAAAACCCCTGATTTTGGGTTAAATGAACCCAGAGTGGAAATGAAATACCAGATTTTGGGGAAAATGAACCCAGTTTGTAGGGGAAAACCTGATTTGCGTGAAAAATGCATCCAGTTTTGGGGGAAAAAAAAGGATTTTGGTGAAAATGATCCGTGTTTGGGAGGAAAAAAGCTGATTATGGGGAAAATGAACCCAGTTTGCAGGAGAAAACCGGATTTGTGTGAAAATGCACCCAGTTTTTGAGGGGGAAAAAAAGGATTTTGGGGAAAATGAACCCAGTAATTTGGAAATAAACCCAGATTTTCGGAAAAATAAACACTGTTTGGAGGGGAAACCCTGATTTGTGTGAAAATGCACCCAGTTTAGGGTGGAAAAAAAAGGATTTTGGGGAAAATGAACCGAGTTTGGGAGGAAAAAATCTGATTATGGGGAAAATGAACCCAGTCTGGGGGAAAAAACCAATTTTTGAGGAAAATGAACCCATTTTTGAGGGGGGAAAAAAGGATTTTTGAGAAAGTGAACCCAGTATTTGGGAAAAAAAACCTGATTTTGGGGAAAATGAACACAGAGTGGAGTGGAAATACAAGATTTTGGGGAAAATGAACCCAGTTTGGGAGGAAAAAAACCTGATTTAGGAGAATATGAAGCCGGTGTGGATTGGAAATAGAAGATTTTGGGGAAAATGAACACTGTTTGGAGGGGAAAACCTGATTTGTGTGAAAATGCACCCAGTTTGAGAGGAAAAATGCTTATTATGGGGAAAATGAACCTAGTCTGGGGGGGAAAACCAATTTTTGAGGGAAATGAACTCGTTTTTTGAATGGGGAAAAAGGATTTTGGGGAAAATGAAC
This sequence comes from Tapera naevia, assembly GCA_033556795.1. Lineage (NCBI taxonomy): Eukaryota > Metazoa > Chordata > Aves > Cuculiformes > Neomorphidae > Tapera > Tapera naevia. The sequence goes on along the minus strand of JAUMJJ010000090.1, from coordinate 184,080 downwards.
CCAGTAATTCGGAAAAAAACCCCCAGATTTTGGGGGAAATTGAACACTGTTTGGAGGGGAAACCCAAATTTTGTGAAAATGCACCCAGTTTTGGGGGCAATAAAAGGGATTTTGTGGAAAATGAACCCTGTTTGGGAGGAAAAAACCTGATTTTGGGGAAAATGAACCCAGTTTGGAGTGGAAATAGAAGATTTTGGGGAAAATGAACACTGTAGGGGAAACCTGATTGTTGTTAAATTTCACACAGTCTTAGGGGAAAAAAAGGATTTTTGGATAATGAACCCAGTTTGGAAGGAAAAAAACATGATTTTGGGGAAAATGAGTCCAGTTTGGGAGGAAAAAGCCTGATTTTGGGTAAAATGAACGCAGTGTGTAGGGGAAATACCAGATGTTGGCGAAAATGAACCCAGTAATGGTAAAAAAAAATGATTTTGGGGAAAATGAACCCAGTGTGGAGTGGAAATAGAAGATTTTGGGGAAAATGAACACTGTTTCGCCTGGAAAACCTTATTTGTGTGCAAATGCACCTATTTTTTTTTGCAGAGAAAAAGGATTTGGGGGAAAATGAACCCAGTAATTTGGTAAAAAAACGGGATTTCTGGGAAAATGAACACAGTTTGGGGGGAAAACAGAACTTGTAGGGAAATGAACCCAGTTTTGGTGGAAAAAAGACCCGATTTTGGGGGAAATGAATCCAGTTTTGGGAGGGAAATAATGATTTTGGTGAAATGAAAGAGGTTACTCGGTAATAAACCCGGATTTGCAGGAAAATGAACACTGTTTGGAGAGGAAAACTTGTTTAGTGTGAAAATGCACCCAGTTTTTTTGGGAAAAAAAGATTTTTGGGAAAATGAACCCAGTTTGGGAGAAAAATGGCTTGATTTTGTGCATTATCAGCTTTTTTCCTCCGAAACTAGGTTCATTTTCCATAAAATCCTTATTTCCACACAAAACTCGGTTCATTTTCACACAAATCAGGTTTTCCCCTCCAAACTGATTTCATTTTCCCCAAAATCAGGTTTTTTTCCCCATTACTGGGTTCATTTTCCCCAAAATAATTTTTTTCCCCAAAACTGGGTTCATTTTCCCCATAATCGGGTTTTTTACTCCCAAACTGGGTTCATTTTCCCCAAAATTCGGGTTTTTTACCCAATAACTGGGTTCATTTTCCCCAAAATATTTTTTTTCCCCAAAATTGGGTTCATTTACCTTTAATACGGGTTTTTTACCCAAAACTGGGTTCATTTTCCGCATAAATAGCTTTTATCCTCCGAAACTATGTTCATTTTCCACAAAATCCTTATTACCCCCCAAAACTGGATGCTTTTTCCCCAAAATCAGGTGTTCCCCTCCAAACAGTGTTCATTTTCCCCAAAATCAGGATTTTTTCCCCATTACTGTGTTCATTTTCCCAAAAATCATTTTTTTTCGCCCAAAACTGTGTCCATTTTCCCTGAAATATTTTTTTTTCCACCAAAACTGGGTTTATTTCCCTAAATATTGGGTTTTCCCCACCAAAAAGATTTTCCCCAAAATCTGTTTTTTTTTAACCCAATTACTGGCTTTATTTCCCCAAAAAATTTTTTTCCCTCAAAACTGGGTTCATTTTCATCAAAAACGGGTTATCCCCTCCAAACTGGGTTAATTTTTCCCTATAATCAACTTCTTTCCTCCCAAACTGGGCTCATTTTTCCCACAATCCTTTTTTTCCGCAAAACACTGGGTGCATTTTCACACAAATCATGTTTTCCCCTCCAAACTGGGTTCATTTTACCCAAAATGTGCTATTTCATCTCCACTCTGGGTTCATTTTCCCCATAATCAGTTTTTTTTTCCTCATTACTGTGTTCATTTTCCACATAATTTGGTTTATTTTAGACAAAACCGTTTTTTTCCCCCAAACCTAAAAACTTTCTCCCTCATGAACTTGCTATTTGTGAAATGTTTTAGCATGACTTTTCATCTTCTAGCAATGCAATTAAAGGGAAAATTATCAGATGATCTGCTCGTGTTCAAGGACGAGAGATCCCTTTCTTCCTGTCCATTCCCTTCAGCCTCTGCAAACTGTTTCTGCTGAAACGTGTTACCAGCGCCGGCAGCGAATACACACACATTCTCTGAACTGCACGGTTTTGTTTTTCCTCCAAGGGAGAGCAGAAACTAACCCCTTGATTTTAAAGAATCCTGGACTTTCCTTCCATGAATGGCTGCCTGAAGAGAAAGCTTTTTACCGGCAGGGTATTCCTCTCTCGAAGGCTGACAAATACCGGCAAACAGAGGATCTGCTCTTGCTTTCTCGAGCAGCCTTCACAGTGTTTCCCCGGCTTTCACACCAGATTGCGGCTGCAAACATTACATTGGTCCGGAGACAGCGCCTTCTCTTACCGGCTGGCTCTCTAAACTGAAACCGCTCAGAAAGCTGTCTATGGCCGCGGTTCCACAGACATCCCGGCTGTCTGCTCCTTGCCTCTCTGAGGAACAGTCATTTCAGATTTTGGGAAAAATGAACCCAGTTTGCGAGGAAAAAAGCTGATTATAGGGAAAATGAAGCCATTTTGGGGGAAAAAACCCGTTTTTGACTAAAATAAACCCAATTATGGGGAAAATGAACCCAGTAATGGGGAAAAAAAATGATTATGGGGAAAATGAACAGAGTTTGAGGGGGAAAACCCAATTTGTAGGGAAAGAAACACAGTTAAGGTGGAAAAAAACAGATTCTGTAGAAAATGAACCCAGAGTGGAGGGGAAAACATGATTTGTGTAAATATTCAACCAGTTTTGGGAGGAAAAAAAGGTTTTTGGGGAAAATGAACCCAGTTCCGGAGGAAAAAAGCTGGTTATGGGTAAAATGATCCCAGTTTTGGGGGGAAAAAAATCCGTTTTTGATGAAAATAACCCCAGTTTTGGGGGAAAAAAAGATAATTTGGGAAAATGAACCCAGTTATGGGGAGAAAAACTGATTATGGGGAAAATGAACCCAGTTTCGGGAGAAACCCAGTTTTTAGAGAAATGAACAAAGTTCTGGTGGAAAAGAAACCCGATTTTGTAGAAAATTAACCCAGTGTGGAGAGGAAATAGAGGATTTTGGGGCAAATGAACACTGTTTTGGGGAAAAAAACACGTTTTTGAGAAAAACAAACCCAATTTTTCCAATTTGGTGGAAAAAATACATTTGGTGTATTTTTCCAATACATTTGGTGTATTTTTCCAATTTGGTGGAAAAAACCCAGTCTGGGGGGAAAAAACAATTTTTGAGGAAAATGAACCCATTTTTGAGGGGGAAATAAAAGGATATTGGGGAAAATGAACCCAGTAATTGGGAAAAAAACCCAGATTTTGGGGAAAATGAACACTGTTTGGAGGGGAAAACCTGATTTGTGTGAAAATGCACCCAGTTTACTGTGGAAAAAAAAGGATTTTGGGGAAAATGAACCCAGATTGGAAGGAAAAAAGATCATTATTGGGAAAATGAACCCAGTTTCGGGGGGAAAACCCGTTTTTGAGGAAAATAAACCAGTTTGGGGGGAAAAAAAGATTTTGGGGAAATGAAACCACTAATTGGGAAAAAAACATGGATTTTGGGGAAAATGAACATAGTTTGGACTTGAAAACCCAATCTGTAGGGAAATGAACCCAGTTTTGCCGGAAAAACATATTTTGAGGAAAATGAGGGTTTTTTCTTCCCCCGACTGGATTAATTTTCCCCAAAATCGTGTGTTTTCCTCCCAAATTGGGTTCATTTTCCCCAAAATCCTTTTTTAACCACCAAAACTGGGTGCATTTTCACACAAATCAGGTTTTGCCCTCCAAACAATGTACATTTTCCCAAAAATCTTGTATTTCCACTCCACACTGGGTTCATTTTTGCCCAATTCGGTTTTTTTCCTCCCAAACTGGGTTCATTTTCCCTAAAATCGGGGTTTTTTTCCACCGAAAGTGGGTTCATTTCCATACAAGTTGGGTTTTACCCCCCCAAATTCTGTTCATTTTCCCCAGAATCTGTTTCTTTTAATTTTGAGTTAATTTTCCTCAAAAACGGGGTTTTTTTTCACCCCGAAATGGGTTCATTTTCCCCATAATCAGCATTTTTCCTCCGAAAATGGGTTCATTTTCCCCAAAATAACATTTTTCCCCAAAAAACTGGGTGTATTTTCACACAAATCAGGTTTTCCCCTCCAAACTGATTTCATTTTCCCCAAAATCTTCTATTTCCACTCCACACTGGGTTCATTTTCCCCAAAATCAATTTTTTCCCCCAAAAACTGGGTTTGTTTTTTTCAAAAACGGGTTTTTCCCTCCAAACTGTGTTCATTTTCCCCAAAATCTGGGTTTTTTTCCCAATTACTGGGTTCATTTCCCCCTAAATCATTTTTTCCAAAAAAAAAACTGGGTGCATTTTCCTCAAAACCGGGTTTTTCCTCCCAAACTGTGTTCATTTTCCCCATAATCAGCTTTTTTCCTCCGAAACTGGGTTCATTTTCCCCAAAATCCTTTTTTTCCCCCCAAAACTGGGTGCATTTTCACACAAATCATATTTTCCCCTCCAAACTGATTTCATTTTCCCCAAAATGTTCTATTTCCACTCCACATTGAGTTCATTTTCCCCAAAATCGGGGTTTTATCCCCATTACTGGGTTGATTTTCTCCAAAATCTGGTATTTCCCCTCTGCACTGGGTTCATTTTCCCCCAAATCGGGGTTTTTTTCATCACAAACCATGTTCATTTTCCCAAAGTCAGGCTTCTTTCCTCCCAAACTGGATTCATTTTCCCCAAACTCAGATTTTTTCCTCCCAAACTGTGTTCATTTTCCCCAAAATCCTTTTTTCCCCCAAAACTCGGTGCATTTTCACACAAATCAGATTTCCCCCAAAACTGAGTACATTTTCCACCAAATCTGGTATTTTATCTCCACTCTGGGTTTATTTTCCCCCAAATCAGGTTTTCCCCTCCAAACAGTGTTCATTTTCCCCAAAATCTTCTATTTCCACTCCACACTGGGTTCATTTTCCCCAAAATCTGGGGTTTTCTTCCCCTTTACTGGATTCAAATTCCCCACAATCATTTTTTTTCCACAGAACTGGGTTCATTTTCCCCAAAGGCCAGTTTTTTTCCCACCAAAACTGGGTGCATTTCACACAAATCGGGTTTTCCCCCCCAAACTGGGTTAATTTTCACCATAATCAGCTTCTTTCCTCCCAAACTTGGTTAATTTCGAGTTTTGCTTGAAAAAAAACGATTTTGGGGAAAATCAACCCAGTTTGGGAGGAAAAAATCCGATTTTGGGGAAAATGAACCCAGTTTTGGGGAAAAAACTGATTTTGGGGAAAATGAACACTGTTTGGAGGGGAACACCTGATTTTGGGGAAAAAGCATCCAGTTTTGGGGTAAATAAGGATTTTGTGGAAATTGAACATGGTTTCGGAGGATAAAAGCTATTTATGTAGAAAATGAACCCAGTTTTGGGTAAAAACCCCATTTTTAAGGAAAATGAACCCGATTTTGGGGAAAAAAATTATTTTGATGAAAATGAACCCAATAATCGGGTAAAAAAAAACGAATTTTGGGGAAAATGAACCCCGTTTGGGAGGAAAAAAACCCGATTATGGGAAAAATGAAACCAGTTTTGGGGAAAAAAATTATTTTGGGGAAAATGAACCCAGTGTGGAGTGGAAATAGAAGGTTTTGAGGAATATGAAATCAGATAGGAGGGGAAAACCTGATTTGTGTGAAAATGAACCGAGTTTTGTGGGGAAATAAGGATTTTATGGAAAATGAACCTAGTTTTGGAGGAGAAAAGCTGATTATGTGGAAAATGAACCCCGTTTGGGGGGAAAAATGATTTTGGGGTAAATGAACCCAGTAATAGGGTAAAAAAACCCGGATTTTGGGGAAAATGAACACAATTTGGTGGGGAAAACCTAATTTGTAGGGAAATAAACCCTGTTTTGGTGGAAAAAACATAATATGGGGAAAATGAACCCAGTTTTGGGGGAAAATTAAGATTTTTGGGAAAATGAATCTAGTTTTTGGGGAAAAAATCTGATTTGGGGAAAAATGAACCCAGTGTGGAGCAAAAATAGAAGATTTTGGGGAAAATGAACACTGTTTTGAGGGGAAAACGTGATTTGTGTGAAAATGCACCCAGTTTTGGGGGGGAAAAAAGGATTTTGGGGAAAATGAACCCAATTTTGGAGGAAAAAAAGCTGATTATACGGAAAATGAACCCAGTTTTGGGGGAAAAATCTGTTTTTAAGGAAAATGAACCCAGTTTTGGGGAAAACAAATGATTTTGTGCAAAATGAACCCAGTAATTGGGTAAAAACGCGAATTTTGGGGAAAATGAACACAGTTTGGTGGGGAAAAAAACAACTTGTAGGGAAATGAATATGAGTTTGGGAGGAAAAACCTGACTTTAGGGAAATGAACCCAATGTGGGAGGAAAAAACCCTATTTTGGGGAAAATGAACCCAGTGTGGAGTGGAAATAGATTTTGGGGAAAATGAATCAATTTGGAGGGGAAAACCTGATTTGTGTGAAAATGCATTCAGTTTTGGGGGGAAAAAAAGGATTTTGTGGAAAATTAACCTAGTTTTGGAGGAAAAAAATCTGATTATGCGGAAAATGAACGCTGTTTGGTGGAAAAAATGGTTTTTGAGGAAAATGAACCCAGTTTTGGGGAAAAAAAATCCTGATTTTGGGTAAGTTCATTTTCCCCAAAATCCTTCCCCCCCCCCAAAAAAAATAACTTGTTGCATTTTCACTCAAATCAGGGTTTTTCCACACAAACAGTGTTCATTTTACCCAAAAATCTTCTATTTCCAATTCACTCCACTTCACAACCTGATTTGTGTGGAAATGCAGCCAGTTTTGGGGAAAAAAAGGATTTTGGGGAAAATGAACCCAGTTTCGGAGAATAAAAGCTGATTATGTGGAAAATGAACCCAGTTTTGGGGAAAGAACCCGTTTTTAAGGAAAATGAACCCAGTTTTGGGGGAAAAAAATGATTTTGGGGAGAATGCCATTTTTAGAGGGCAAAACCCTATTTTGGGGAAAATGAACCCAGTTTTAGGGAAAAAAAACCCCTGATTTTTGGGAAAATGAACTCGGTGTGGGGATGAAATACCAGATTTTGGCGAAAATGAACCCAGATTGCAGGAAAAAACGAACAATCCGATTTTCTTTCCTTCCACACTGTGTTCATTTTCCCCAAAATCAGTTTATTTTCATCCCAAACCATGTTCATTTTCTCCAAAATCAGGGTTTTTTTCCTTCGAAACTGGGTTAATTTTCCCCAAAATCATTTTTTTCCCCTAAAACCTAGGTGCATTTTCCGCATAATCAGATTTTTTCCTCCGAAACTGGGTCCATTTCGCACAAAATAACTTTTTTTCCCCAAAAAACTGGGTGTATTTTCACACAAATCAGGTTTTCCCCTCCAAACTGATTTCATTTTCCCCAAAATCTTCTATTTCCACTCCACACTGGGTTCATTTTCCCCAAAATCATTTTTTTCCCCCCAAAACTGGGTTTATTTTCCTCAAAAACGGGTTTTTCCCTCCAAACTGTGTTCATTTTCCCCAAAATCTGGTTTTTTTCCCAATTACTGGGTTCATTTCCCCCTAAATCATTTTTTCTCCAAAAAAGCTGGGTGCATTTTCCTCAAAACCAGGTTTTTCCTCCCAAACTGTGTTCATTTTCCCCATAATCAGTTTTTTTCCTTGAAAACTGGGTTCATTTTCCCCAAAATACTTTTTTTCCCACCAAAACTGGGTGCATTTTCACACAAATCAGGTTTTCCCCTCCAGTGTTCGTTTTCCCCAAAATCTTTTATTTCCCCTCCACACTGTGTTCATTTTCCCCAAAATTGGGGTTTTTTTATCACAAACCATGTTCATTTTCCCAAAGGCAGGTTTTTTTCCTCCGAAACTGGACTCATTTTCCCCAAAATCGGATTTTTTCCCCATTACTGGTTTCATTTTCCCCACAATCATTTTTTTCCACAAAACTGGGTTCATTTTCCCCAAAGGCCAGTTTTTTCCCACCAAACTAGGGTAATTTTCCCCATAATCAGCATTTTTCCTCCGAAAATGGGTTCATTTTCCCCAAAATACTTTTTTATCCCCCCAAAACTGGCTGCATTTCCACACAAATCAGGTTTTCCCCTCCAAACTGATTACATTTTCCAAAAATCTTCTATTTCCACTCCACACTGGGTTCATTTTCCCCAAAATCATTTTTTTCCCCATTACTGGGTTCATTTCCCCAAAATCAGATTTTTTCCACCAAAACCGAGTACATTTTCCCAAAATCGTTTTTTTTTCCCCCCTAAAACTGGCTGCATTTTCACACAAATGAGATTTTCCCCTCCAAACTGATTTCATTTTCCCCCAAATCCGGGTTTATTTCCCAATTACTGGGTTCTTTTCCTCAAAATAATTTTTTCCCCAAAGCACGTTTCATTTTCCCCAAAATCGGAAAAAATGATTTTGGGGAAAATGAAACCAGTAATGGTTAAAAAAAACTGATTTTGCGGAAAATGAACCCAGTGTGGAGTGGAAATATAAGATTTTGGGGAAAAAGGACATTGTTTGGACGGGAAAACCTGATTTGTGTGGAGATGCTGTCAGGTTTGGGGGGGAAAAAAGGAGTTTGGGCAAAATGACCCAGTAATTGGGTAAAAATCCCGAATTTTGGGGAAAACGAACACAGTTTGGGGGGAAAAAAACAGCTTGTAGGGAAATGAACCCAGTTAAGGGGGACAAACCCATTTTTGAGCAAAAAGAAACCCATTTTGGAGAGGAAAAAAATATTTTGGGGAAAATTAACAGAGTGATTGGGAACAAACCCAGATTTGGGGGAAAAATGAACACACTTTGGGGGGGGAAACCCAATTTGTAGGGAAATGAACCCAGTTTTGGTGGAAAAAAACAGATTTTGGGGAAAATGAACACTGGGAGGAAAAAAACCCGATTTTGGGGGAAAAGAACATGGTTTGGGATAAAAAAACCTGATTTTGGGGAAAATGAACCCAGTGTGGAGGGGAAATAACAGATTTGGGGGAAAATGAACCCAGTGTGCAGTTGAAATAGAAGATTTTGGGGAAAATGAACACTGTTTGGAGGGGAAAACCTGATTTGTGTGAAAATGCACCCAGTTTTGGGGGCAATAAAAGGGATTTTGGGGAAAATGAAGCCTGTTTGGGAGTAAAAAAGCTGATTATGGGGAAAATGAACCCAGTTTGGAGGGGAAAACCGGATTTGTGTGAAAATGCACCCAGTTTTTGAGGGAAAAAAAGAATTTTGGTGAAAATGAACCCAGTTTTGGAGGAAAAAACCTGAGTTTGGGGAAAATGAACATAGTGTGGAGTGGAAATACAAGATTGTGTGGAAAATGAACCCAGTTTGGGAGGAAAAATCCTGATTTTAGAGAAAATGAACCCGTTGTGGAGAGGAAATAGAAGATTTTGGGGAAAATGAACTCTGTTTGGAGGGGGAAACCTGATTTGTTTGAAAATGCACCCGGTTTGGGAGGTAAAAAAGCTGATTATGGGGAAAATGAACCTAGTCTGGGGGGAAAAAACAATTTTTGAGGGAATTGAACCCGTTTTTTGAGGGGGGGGGAAAGGATTTTGGGGAAAATGAATCCATTAATTCGGAAAAAAAACCAGATTTTGGGGAAAATGAACACTATTTGGAGGGGAAAACCTGATTTGTGTGAAAATGCACCCAGTTTTGGGGGCAATAAAAGGGATTTTGGGGAAAATGAACCCTGTTTGGGAGTAAAAAAGCTGATTATGGGGAAAATGAACCCAGTTTGGAGGGGAAAACCGGATTTCTGTGAAAATGCACCCAGTTTTTGAGGGGGAAAAAAAAGGATTTTGGGGAAAATGAACCCAATTTAGGGGGAAAAACCCATTTTTGAGGAAACTGAATTCATTTTTGAGGGGGAAAAAAAAGATTTTGGGGGAAATGAACCCAGTATTTTGGAAAAACACCCCAGATTTTTGGAAAAATGTACACTGTTTGGAGGGGAAAACCTGATTTGTGTGAAAATGCACCCAGTTTAGGGTGGAATAAAAAGGATTTTGCGTGAAAATGAACCGAGTTTGGGAGGATAAAATCTGATTATGGGGAAAATGAACCCTTTTAGGAGGTGAAAACCTGATTTGTGTGAAAATGCACCCAGTTTTGGGGGGGGGGGGGGGGGGGGGGGGAAGATTTTTGGGAAAATGAACAGAGTTTTCGAGGAAAAAAACTGATTATGGGGAAAATGAACACAGTTTGGGAGGAAAAACCCATTTTTGAGGAAAACAAACACAGTTTTGTGGGAAAACCCTGGATTTTGAGGAAAATGAACACAGTGAGGAGTGGAGATAGAAGATTTTGGGGAAAATGAACACTGTTGGGAGGTGAAAACCTGATTTGTGTGAAATTTCACCCAGTTTTAGGGGGAAAAAAAGGATTTTGGGAAAATGAACCCAGGAATGGGGAAAAAACCTGATTTTGGGGAAAATGAACCCAGAGTGTAAATGAAATACCAGATTTTGGGGAAAATGAACCCAGTTTGGAGGGGAAACCCTGATTTGTGCGAAAATGCACCCAGTTTTTGGGGAAAAAAAGGATTTTGGTGAAAATGAACCCAGTTTTGGAGGAAAAACCTGATTATGGGGAAAATGAACCCAGTCTGGGGGGAAAAAAAAATTTTTGAGCAAAATGAACCCATTTTTAGGGGGAAAAAAAAGGATTTTGGGGAAAATGAACCCAGTAATTGGGAAAAAACCCAGATTTTGGGGAAAATGAACCCAGTTTGGAAGGGAACACCGGATTTGTGTGAAAATGCACCCATTTTTTGAGGGGAAAAAAGGGATTTTGGGGAAAATGAACCCAGTAATGGGGAAAAGAAACACAGTGTGGAGTGGAAATACAAGATTGTGGGGAAAATGAACCCAGTTTGGGAGGAAAAACCCTGATTTTAGAGAAAATGCATCCGGTGTGGAGTGGAAATAGAAGATTTTGGGTAAAATGAACACTGTTTGGAGGGGAAAACCTGATTTGTTTGAAAATGCACCCAGTTTGGGAGGAAAAAAAGCTGATTATGGGGAAAATGAACCAAGTTTCGAAGGGAAAACCGTATTTGTGTGGAAATGCACCCAGTTTTTGAGGGGAAAAATGGATTTTGGGGAAAATGAACCCAGGAATGGGGAAAAAAACCTGATTTTGGGGAAAAGTAACACAGTGTGGAGTGGACATAAAAGATTTTGGGGAAAATGAACCCAGTTTTGGAGGAAAAAAAATTATTATGGGGAAAATGAACACAGTTTGGGAGGAAAAACCCATTTTTGAGGAAAATAAACCCAGTTTTGTGGGAAAACCCCGGATTTTGGGGAAAATGAACACAGTTAGAAGAGGAGATAGAAGATTTTGGGGAAAATTAACACTGTTGGGAGGTGAAAACCTGATTTGTGTGAAATTTCACCCAGTTTTAGGGGGAAAAAAAGGATTTTGGGAAAATGAACCCAGTAATGGGGAAAAAATCCAGATTTTCGTAAAAATGAACATTGTTTGGAGGGGAAAACCTGATTTGTGTCAAATTTCACCCAGTCTTAGGGAGAAAAAAAAAGGATTTTGGGGAAAATGAACCGAGTTTGGGGGGAAAAAAATTGATTTTGGGGAAAATGAATCCAGTGTGGCGTGGAAATAGAAGATTTTAGGGGAAAATGAACTCTGGAGGGGGAAACCTGATTTGTGTGAAATTTCACACAGTTTTAGGGGAAAAAAAAGGATTTTTGGATAATGAACCCAGTTTGGAAAGAAAAAAACATGATTTTGGGGAAAATGAATGCAGTGTGGAGGGGAAATAACAGATGTTGGCGAAAATGAACCCAGTAATGGTAAAAAAACCTGATTTTGGGGGAAATGAACCCAGTGTGGAGTGGAAATAGAAGATTTGGGGGAAAATCAATCAACTCTGTTTGGCGGGGAAAACCTGATTTGTGTGCAAATGCACCCAGTTTTGTGGGGAAAAAAAAGGATTTTGTGGAAAATGAACTGAGTTTGGGAGGGAAAAATCTGATTATGGGGAAAATGAACCCAGTAATTTGGAAAAAACAATTTTTGAGGAAAATGAGCCCATTTTTGAGGGGGGGGGGGGAGGATTTTTGAGAAAATGAACCCAGTTATTGGGAAAAAAACCTGATTATAGTCAAAATGAACCCAGTGTGGAGTGGAAATAAAAGATTTTGGCGAAAATGAGCACTGTTTGGTGTGGAAAACCTGATTTGTGTGAAAATGCACCCAGTTTTGGGGGAGAAAAAAAGGATTTTGGAGAAAATGAACCCATTTTGTGAGGAAAATTTCTGATTATGGGGAAAATGAACGCAATTTAGGGGGAAAACCCCATTTTTGAGGAAACTGAATTCATTTTTGAGGGTGAAAAAAGATTTTGGGGGAAATGAACCCAGTAATTTGGAAAAAAAGCCCAGATTTTCAGAAAATCATCACTGTTTGGAGGTGAAAACCTGATTTGTGTGAAATTTCACCCAGTTTTAGGGGGAAAAAAAGGATTTTGGGAAAATGAACCCAGTAATGGGGAAAAAAACCTGATTTTGGGGAAAATGAACCCAGTTTCGGAGATAAAAAACCTGATTTTGGGGAAAATGAACGCAGTGTGGAGGGGAAATACCAGATGTTGGCAAAAATGAACCCAGTAATGGTAAAAAAACCTAATTTTGCGGGAAATCAATCCTGTGTGGAGTGGAAATAGAAGATTTTGTGGAAAATGAACCCTTTAGGAGGGGAAAACCTGATTTGTGTGAATATGCACCCAGTTTTGGGGGAAAAATAGGATTTTGGGGAAAATGAACCCAGTTTGGGAGGAAAAAAGCTGATTAGGGGAAAAATGAACCCAGTTTTGGGGGGAAAAAATGATTATGGGGAAAATGAACCCAGTTTGGGATGAAAAACCCATTTTTGAGGAAAATAAACCCAGTTTTGGGGGAAAACCCCGGATTTTGGGGAAAATGAACACAGTTAGGAGAGGAGATAGAAGATTTTGGGGAAAATGAAGACTGTTGGGAGGTGAAAACCTGATTTGTGTGAAATTTCACCCAGTTTCAGGGGGAAAAAAAGGATTTTGGGAAAATGAACCCAGTAATGGGGGAAAAAAAATGATTTCGGGGAAAATGAACCCAGAGTGGAAATGAAATACCAGATTTTGGGGAAAATGAACCCATTTTGGAGGGGAAAGCCTGATTTGCGTGAAAATGAACCCTGTTTTGGGGGAATAAAAAGGATTTTGGGGAAAATGAACCCAGTCTGGGGGAAAAAAACCCAGATTTTGGGGAAAATGAACACTGTTTGGAGGGGAAAACCTGATTTGTGTGAAAATGCACCCAGTTTACTGTGGAAAAAAAAGGATTTTGGGGAAAATGAACCGAGTTTGGGAGGAAAAAATCTGATTATGGTGAAAATGAACCCAGTAATTTGGAAAACCAATTTTTGAGGAAAATGAAGACTGTTGGGAGGTGAAAACCTGATTTGTGTGAAATTTCACCCAGTTTCAGGGGGAAAAAAAGGATTTTGGGAAAATGAACCCAGTAATGGGGGAAAAAAAATGATTTCGGGGAAAATGAACCCAGAGTGGAAATGAAATACCAGATTTTGGGGAAAATGAACCCATTTTGGAGGGGAAAGCCTGATTTGCGTGAAAATGAACCCTGTTTTGGGGGAATAAAAAGGATTTTGGGGAAAATGAACCCAGTCTGGGGGAAAAAAACCCAGATTTTGGGGAAAATGAACACTGTTTGGAGGGGAAAACCTGATTTGTGTGAAAATGCACCCAGTTTACTGTGGAAAAAAAAGGATTTTGGGGAAAATGAACCGAGTTTGGGAGGAAAAAATCTGATTATGGTGAAAATGAACCCAGTAATTTGGAAAACCAATTTTTGAGGAAAATGAACCCATTTTTGATGGGGGAAAAAAGGATTTTTGAGAAAATGAACCCAGTATTTGGGAAAAAAACCCTGATTTTGGGGAAAGTGAACTCAGTGTGGAGTGGAAATCCAAGATTTTGGGGAAAATTAACCCAGTTTGGGAGGAAAATTTCTGATTATTGGGAAAATGAACCCAATTTAGGTGGAAACCCCCATTTTTGAGGAAACTGAATTAATTTTTGAGGGGGAAAAAAGATTTTGGGGGAAATGAACCCAGTAATTTGGAAAAAACCACAGATTTTTGTAAAAATGAACATTGTTTGGAGGGGAAAACCTGATTTGTGTGAAATTGCACCCATTTTTTTGGGAAAAAAAGGATTTTGGGGAAAATGAACCCAGTTTTGGAGGAAAAAGGCTGATTATGGGGAAAATGAACCCAGTTTGGGAGCAAAAACCCATTTTTGAGGAAAATAAACCCAGTTTTGGGGGAAAACCCCGGATTTTGGGGAAAATGAACACAGTTAGGAGAGGAGATAGAAGATTTTGGGGAAAATTAACACTGTTGGGAGGTGAAAACCTGATTTGTGTGAAATTTCACCCAGTTTCAGGGGGAAAAAAAGGATTTTGGGAAAATGAACCCAGGAATGGGGAAAAAACCTGATTTTGGGGAAAATGAACCCAATTTGGAGGGGAAAGCCTGATTTGCGTGAAAATGAACCCTGTTTTGGGGGAACAAAAAGGATTTTGGGGAAAATGAACCCAGTCTGGGGGGAAAAAACAATTTTTGAGGAAAATGAACCCATTTTTGAGGGGGAAATAAAAGGATATTGGGGAAAATGAACCCAGTAATTGGGAAAAAAACCCAGATTTTGGGGAAAATGAACACTGTTTGGAGGGGAAAACCTGATTTGTGTGAAAATGCACCCGGTTTACTGTGGAAAAAAAAGGATTTTGGGGAAAATGAACCGAGTTTGGGAGGAAAAAATCTGATTATGCTGAAAATGAACCGAGTAATTTGGAAAACCAATTTTTGAGGAAAATGAACCCATTTTTGATGGGGGAAAAAAGGATTTTTGAGAAAGTGAACCCAGTATTTGGGAAAAAAACCCTGATTTTGGGGAAAGTGAACTCAGTGTGGAGTGGAAATCCAAGATTTTGGGGAAAATTAACCCAGTTTGGGAGGAAAATTTCTGATTATTGGGAAAATGAACCCAATTTAGGTGGAAACCCCCATTTTTGAGGAAACTGAATTCATTTTTGAGGGGGAAAAAAGATTTTGGGGGAAATGAACCCAGTAATTTGGAAAAAAAAACAGATTTTTGTAAAAATGAACATTGTTTGGAGGGGAAAACCTGATTTGTGTGAAATTGCACCCATTTTTTTGGGAAAAAAAGGATTTTTGGGAAAATGAACCCAGTTTTGGAGGAAAAAGGCTGATTATGGGGAAAATGAACCCAGTTTGGGAGGAAAAACCCATTTTTGAGGAAAATAAACCCAGTTTTGGGGAAAAACCCCGGATTTTGGGGAAAATGAACACAGTGAGGAGTGGAGATAGAAGATTTTGTGGAAAATGAAGACTGTTGGAAGGTGAAAACCTGATTTGTGTGAAATTTCACCCAGTCTTAGGGGGAAAAAAAAGGATTATGGGAAAATGAACCCAGTAATGGGGAAAAAAACTGATTTTGGGGAAAATGAACCCAGAGTGGAAATGAAATACCAGATTTTGGGGAAAATGAACTCATTTTGGAGGGGAAAGCCTGATTTGTGCGAAAATTCACCCAGTTTTTGGGGCAATAAATGGGATTTTGGTGAAAATGAACCCAGTTTTGGAGGATAAAAGCTGATTATGGGGAAAATGAACCCAGTCTGGGGGAAAAAAACAATTTTTTAGGAAAATGAACCCATTTTTGAGGGGGAAACAAAAGGATATTGGGGAAAATGAACCCAGTAATTGGGAAAAAAAAACAGATTTTGGGGAAAATGAACACTGTTTGGAGGGGAAAACCTGATTTGTGTGAAAATGCACCCAGTTTAGGGTGGAAAAAAAAGGATTTTGGGGAAAATGAACCGAGTTTGGGGGGAAAAAACCTGATTTTGGGGAAAATGAACCCAGTGTGGCGTGGAAATAGAAGATTTTGGGGAAAATGAACTCTGGAGGGGGAAACCTGATTTGTGTGAAATTTCACACAGTTTTAGGGGGAAAAAAAAGGATTTTTGGATAATGAACCCAGTTTGGAAAGAAAAAAACATGATTTTGGGGAAAATGAACCGAGTTTGGGAGGAAAAAAAACTGATTTTGGGGAAAATGAACGCAGTGTGGAGGGGAAATAACAGATGTTGGCGAAAATGAACACAGTAATGGTAAAAAAACCTGATTTTGTGGGAAATGAACCCAGTGCGGAGTGGAAATAGAAGATTTTGGGGAAAATCAACTCTGTTTGGCGGGGAAAACCTGATTTGCGTGCAAATGCACCCAGTTTTGGGGGGAAAAAAAAGGATTTTGTGGAAAATGAACTGAGTTTGGGAGGGAAAAATCTGATTATGGGGAAAATGAACGCAATTTAGGGGAAAACCCCATTTTTGAGGAAACTGAATTCATTTTTGAGGGTGAAAAAAGATTTTGGGGGAAATGAACCCAGTAATTTGGAAAAAAAAGCCCAGATTTTCAGAAAATCATCACTGTTGGGAGGTGAAAACCTGATTTGTGTGAAATTTCACCCAGTTTTAGGGGGAAAAAAAGGATTTTGGGAAAATGAACCCAGTAATGGGGAAAAAAACCTGATTTTGGGGAAAATGAACCCAGTTTCGGAGATAAAAAACCTGATTTTGGGGAAAATGAACGCAGTGTGGAGGGGAAATACCAGATGTTGGCAAAAATGAACCCAGTAATGGTAAAAAAACCTAATTTTGCGGGAAATCAATCCTGTGTGGAGTGGAAATAGAAGATTTTGTGGAAAATGAACCCTTTAGGAGGGGAAAACCTGATTTGTGTGAATATGCACCCAGTTTTGGGGGAAAAATAGGATTTTGGGGAAAATGAACCCAGTTTGGGAGGAAAAAAGCTGATTAGGGGAAAAATGAACCCAGTTTTGGGGGGAAAAAATGATTATGGGGAAAATGAACCCAGTTTGGGATGAAAAACCCATTTTTGAGGAAAATAAACCCAGTTTTGGGGGAAAACCCCGGATTTTGGGGAAAATGAACACAGTTAGGAGAGGAGATAGAAGATTTTGGGGAAAATGAAGACTGTTGGGAGGTGAAAACCTGATTTGTGTGAAATTTCACCCAGTTTCAGGGGGAAAAAAAGGATTTTGGGAAAATGAACCCAGTAATGGGGGAAAAAAAATGATTTCGGGGAAAATGAACCCAGAGTGGAAATGAAATACCAGATTTTGGGGAAAATGAACCCATTTTGGAGGGGAAAGCCTGATTTGCGTGAAAATGAACCCTGTTTTGGGGGAATAAAAAGGATTTTGGGGAAAATGAACCCAGTCTGGGGGAAAAAAACCCAGATTTTGGGGAAAATGAACACTGTTTGGAGGGGAAAACCTGATTTGTGTGAAAATGCACCCAGTTTACTGTGGAAAAAAAAGGATTTTGGGGAAAATGAACCGAGTTTGGGAGGAAAAAATCTGATTATGGTGAAAATGAACCCAGTAATTTGGAAAACCAATTTTTGAGGAAAATGAAGACTGTTGGGAGGTGAAAACCTGATTTGTGTGAAATTTCACCCAGTTTCAGGGGGAAAAAAAGGATTTTGGGAAAATGAACCCAGTAATGGGGGAAAAAAAATGATTTCGGGGAAAATGAACCCAGAGTGGAAATGAAATACCAGATTTTGGGGAAAATGAACCCATTTTGGAGGGGAAAGCCTGATTTGCGTGAAAATGAACCCTGTTTTGGGGGAATAAAAAGGATTTTGGGGAAAATGAACCCAGTCTGGGGGAAAAAAACCCAGATTTTGGGGAAAATGAACACTGTTTGGAGGGGAAAACCTGATTTGTGTGAAAATGCACCCAGTTTACTGTGGAAAAAAAAGGATTTTGGGGAAAATGAACCGAGTTTGGGAGGAAAAAATCTGATTATGGTGAAAATGAACCCAGTAATTTGGAAAACCAATTTTTGAGGAAAATGAACCCATTTTTGATGGGGGAAAAAAGGATTTTTGAGAAAATGAACCCAGTATTTGGGAAAAAAACCCTGATTTTGGGGAAAGTGAACTCAGTGTGGAGTGGAAATCCAAGATTTTGGGGAAAATTAACCCAGTTTGGGAGGAAAATTTCTGATTATTGGGAAAATGAACCCAATTTAGGTGGAAACCCCCATTTTTGAGGAAACTGAATTAATTTTTGAGGGGGAAAAAAGATTTTGGGGGAAATGAACCCAGTAATTTGGAAAAAACCACAGATTTTTGTAAAAATGAACATTGTTTGGAGGGGAAAACCTGATTTGTGTGAAATTGCACCCATTTTTTTGGGAAAAAAAGGATTTTGGGGAAAATGAACCCAGTTTTGGAGGAAAAAGGCTGATTATGGGGAAAATGAACCCAGTTTGGGAGCAAAAACCCATTTTTGAGGAAAATAAACCCAGTTTTGGGGGAAAACCCCGGATTTTGGGGAAAATGAACACAGTTAGGAGAGGAGATAGAAGATTTTGGGGAAAATTAACACTGTTGGGAGGTGAAAACCTGATTTGTGTGAAATTTCACCCAGTTTCAGGGGGAAAAAAAGGATTTTGGGAAAATGAACCCAGGAATGGGGAAAAAACCTGATTTTGGGGAAAATGAACCCAATTTGGAGGGGAAAGCCTGATTTGCGTGAAAATGAACCCTGTTTTGGGGGAACAAAAAGGATTTTGGGGAAAATGAACCCAGTCCGGGGGAAAAAAACAATTTTTGAGGAAAATGAACCCATTTTTGAGGGGGAAATAAAAGGATATTGGGGAAAATGAACCCAATAATTGGGAAAAAAACCCAGATTTTGGGGAAAATGAACACTGTTTGGAGGGGAAAACGTGATTTGTGTGAAAATGCACCCGGTTTACTGTGGAAAAAAAAGGATTTTGGGGAAAATGAACCGAGTTTGGGAGGAAAAAATCTGATTATGCTGAAAATGAACCGAGTAATTTGGAAAACCAATTTTTGAGGAAAATGAACCCATTTTTGATGGGGGAAAAAAGGATTTTTGAGAAAGTGAACCCAGTATTTGGGAAAAAAACCCTGATTTTGGGGAAAGTGAACTCAGTGTGGAGTGGAAATCCAAGATTTTGGGGAAAATTAACCCAGTTTGGGAGGAAAATTTCTGATTATTGGGAAAATGAACCCAATTTAGGTGGAAACCCCCATTTTTGAGGAAACTGAATTCATTTTTGAGGGGGAAAAAAGATTTTGGGGGAAATGAACCCAGTAATTTGGAAAAAAAAACAGATTTTTGTAAAAATGAACATTGTTTGGAGGGGAAAACCTGATTTGTGTGAAATTGCACCCATTTTTTTGGGAAAAAAAGGATTTTTGGGAAAATGAACCCAGTTTGGGAGGAAAAACCCATTTTTGAGGAAAATAAACCCAGTTTTGGGGAAAAACCCCGGATTTTGGGGAAAATGAACACAGTGAGGAGTGGAGATAGAAGATTTTGTGGAAAATGAAGACTGTTGGAAGGTGAAAACCTGATTTGTGTGAAATTTCACCCAGTCTTAGGGGGAAAAAAAAGGATTATGGGAAAATGAACCCAGTAATGGGGAAAAAAACTGA
This sequence comes from Tapera naevia, assembly GCA_033556795.1. Lineage (NCBI taxonomy): Eukaryota > Metazoa > Chordata > Aves > Cuculiformes > Neomorphidae > Tapera > Tapera naevia. The sequence continues at coordinate 164,400 of JAUMJJ010000090.1, read as the reverse complement.
TTTTGGGGAAAATGAACCCAGAGTGGAAATGAAATACCAGATTTTGGGGAAAATGAACTCATTTTGGAGGGGAAAGCCTGATTTGTGCGAAAATTCACCCAGTTTTTGGGGCAATAAATGGGATTTTGGTGAAAATGAACCCAGTTTTGGAGGATAAAAGCTGATTATGGGGAAAATGAACCCAGTCTGGGGGAAAAAAACAATTTTTTAGGAAAATGAACCCATTTTTGAGGGGGAAACAAAAGGATATTGGGGAAAATGAACCCAGTAATTGGGAAAAAAAAACAGATTTTGGGGAAAATGAACACTGTTTGGAGGGGAAAACCTGATTTGTGTGAAAATGCACCCAGTTTAGGGTGGAAAAAAAAGGATTTTGGGGAAAATGAACCGAGTTTGGGGGGAAAAAACCTGATTTTGGGGAAAATGAACCAGGTGTGGCGTGGAAATAGAAGATTTTGGGGAAAATGAACTCTGGAGGGGGAAACCTGATTTGTGTGAAATTTCACACAGTTTTAGGGGGAAAAAAAAGGATTTTTGGATAATGAACCCAGTTTGGAAAGAAAAAAACATGATTTTGGGGAAAATGAACCGAGTTTGGGAGGAAAAAAAACTGATTTTGGGGAAAATGAACGCAGTGTGGAGGGGAAATAACAGATGTTGGCGAAAATGAACACAGTAATGGTAAAAAAACCTGATTTTGGGGGAAATGAACCCAGTGCGGAGTGGAAATAGAAGATTTTGGGGAAAATCAACTCTGTTTGGCGGGGGAAAACCTGATTTGCGTGCAAATGCACCCAGTTTTGGGGGGAAAAAAAAGGATTTTGGGAAAATGAACCCAGGAATGGGGAAAAAACCTGATTTTGGGGAAAATGAACCCAATTTGGAGGGGAAAGCCTGATTTGCGTGAAAATGAACCCTGTTTTGGGGGAACAAAAAGGATTTTGGGGAAAATGAACCCAGTCTGGGGGGAAAAAACAATTTTTGAGGAAAATGAACCCATTTTTGAGGGGGAAATAAAAGGATATTGGGGAAAATGAACCCAGTAATTGGGAAAAAAACCCAGATTTTGGGGAAAATGAACACTGTTTGGAGGGGAAAACCTGATTTGTGTGAAAATGCACCCAGTTTACTGTGGAAAAAAAAGGATTTTGGGGAAAATGAACCGAGTTTGGGAGGAAAAAATCTGATTATGGTGAAAATGAACCCAGTAATTTGGAAAACCAATTTTTGAGGAAAATGAACCCATTTTTGATGGGGGAAAAAAGGATTTTTGAGAAAGTGAACCCAGTATTTGGGAAAAAAACCCTGATTTTGGGGAAAGTGAACTCAGTGTGGAGTGGAAATCCAAGATTTTGGGGAAAATTAACCCAGTTTGGGAGGAAAATTTCTGATTATTGGGAAAATGAACCCAATTTAGGTGGAAACCCCCATTTTTGAGGAAACTGAATTAATTTTTGAGGGGGAAAAAAGATTTTGGGGGAAATGAACCCAGTAATTTGGAAAAAAAAACAGATTTTTGTAAAAATGAACATTGTTTGGAGGGGAAAACCTGATTTGTGTGAAATTGCACCCATTTTTTTGGGAAAAAAAGGATTTTTGGGAAAATGAACCCAGTTTTGGAGGAAAAAGGCTGATTATGGGGAAAATGAACCCAGTTTGGGAGGAAAAACCCATTTTTGAGGAAAATAAACCCAGTTTTGGGGAAAAACCCCGGATTTTGGGGAAAATGAACACAGTGAGGAGTGGAGATAGAAGATTTTGTGGAAAATGAAGACTGTTGGAAGGTGAAAACCTGATTTGTGTGAAATTTCACCCAGTTTCAGGGGGAAAAAAAGGATTTTGGGAAAATGAACCCAGGAATGGGGAAAAAACCTGATTTGGGGGAAAATGAACCCAATTTGGAGGGGAAAGCCTGATTTGCGTGAAAATGAACCCTGTTTTGGGGGAACAAAAAGGATTTTGGGGAAAATGAACCCAGTCTGGGGGGAAAAAACAATTTTTGAGGAAAATGAACCCATTTTTGAGGGGGAAATAAAAGGATATTGGGGAAAATGAACCCAGTAATTGGGAAAAAAACCCAGATTTTGGGGAAAATGAACACTGTTTGGAGGGGAAAACCTGATTTGTGTGAAAATGCACCCAGTTTACTGTGGAAAAAAAAGGATTTTGGGGAAAATGAACCGAGTTTGGGAGGAAAAAATCTGATTATGGTGAAAATGAACCCAGTAATTTGGAAAACCAATTTTTGAGGAAAATGAACCCATTTTTGATGGGGGAAAAAAGGATTTTTGAGAAAGTGAACCCAGTATTTGGGAAAAAAACCCTGATTTTGGGGAAAGTGAACTCAGTGTGGAGTGGAAATCCAAGATTTTGGGGAAAATTAACCCAGTTTGGGAGGAAAATTTCTGATTATTGGGAAAATGAACCCAATTTAGGTGGAAACCCCCATTTTTGAGGAAACTGAATTAATTTTTGAGGGGGAAAAAAGATTTTGGGGGAAATGAACCCAGTAATTTGGAAAAAAAACCAGATTTTTGTAAAAATGAACATTGTTTGGAGGGGAAAACCTGATTTGTGTGAAATTGCACCCATTTTTTTGGGAAAAAAAGGATTTTTGGGAAAATGAACCCAGTTTTGGAGGAAAAAGGCTGATTATGGGGAAAATGAACCCAGTTTGGGAGGAAAAACCCATTTTTGAGGAAAATAAACCCAGTTTTGGGGAAAAACCCCGGATTTTGGGGAAAATGAACACAGTGAGGAGTGGAGATAGAAGATTTTGTGGAAAATGAAGACTGTTGGAAGGTGAAAACCTGATTTGTGTGAAATTTCACCCAGTCTTAGGGGGAAAAAAAAGGATTATGGGAAAATGAACCCAGTAATGGGGAAAAAAACTGATTTTGGGGAAAATGAACCCAGAGTGGAAATGAAATACCAGATTTTGGGGAAAATGAACTCATTTTGGAGGGGAAAGCCTGATTTGTGCGAAAAATCACCCAGTTTTTGGGGCAATAAATGGGATTTTGGTGAAAATGAACCCAGTTTTGGAGGATAAAAGCTGATTATGGGGAAAATGAACCCAGTCTGGGGGAAAAAAACAATTTTTGAGGAAAATGAACCCATTTTTGAGGGGGAAACAAAAGGATATTGGGGAAAATGAACCCAGTAATTGGGAAAAAAAAACAGATTTTGGGGAAAATGAACACTGTTTGGAGGGGAAAACCTGATTTGTGTGAAAATGCACCCAGTTTAGGGTGGAAAAAAAAGGATTTTGGGGAAAATGAACCGAGTTTGGGGGGAAAAACCTGATTTTGGGGAAAATGAACCCAGTGTGGCGTGGAAATAGAAGATTTTGGGGAAAATGAACTCTGGAGGGGGAAACCTGATTTGTGTGAAATTTCACACAGTTTTAGGGGGAAAAAAAAGGATTTTTGGATAATGAACCCAGTTTGGAAAGAAAAAAACATGATTTTGGGGAAAATGAACCCAGTTTGGGAGGAAAAAAAACTGATTTTGGGGAAAATGAACGCAGTGTGGAGGGGAAATAACAGATGTTGGCGAAAATGAACACAGTAATGGTAAAAAAAACTGATTTTGGGGGAAATGAACCCAGTGCGGAGTGGAAATAGAAGATTTTGGGGAAAATCAACTCTGTTTGGCGGGGAAAACCTGATTTGCGTGCAAATGCACCCAGTTTTGGGGGGAAAAAAAAGGATTTTGGGAAAATGAACCCAGGAATGGGGAAAAAACCTGATTTTGGGGAAAATGAACCCAATTTGGAGGGGAAAGCCTGATTTGCGTGAAAATGAACCCTGTTTTGGGGGAACAAAAAGGATTTTGGGGAAAATGAACCCAGTCTGGGGGGAAAAAACAATTTTTGAGGAAAATGAACCCATTTTTGAGGGGGAAATAAAAGGATATTGGGGAAAATGAACCCAGTAATTGGGAAAAAAAACCAGATTTTGGGGAAAATGAACACTGTTTGGAGGGGAAAACCTGATTTGTGTGAAAATGCACCCAGTTTACTGTGGAAAAAAAAGGATTTTGGGGAAAATGAACCGAGTTTGGGAGGAAAAAATCTGATTATGGTGAAAATGAACCCAGTAATTTGGAAAACCAATTTTTGAGGAAAATGAACCCATTTTTGATGGGGGAAAAAAGGATTTTTGAGAAAGTGAACCCAGTATTTGGGAAAAAAACCCTGATTTTGGGGAAAGTGAACTCAGTGTGGAGTGGAAATCCAAGATTTTGGGGAAAATTAACCCAGTTTGGGAGGAAAATTTCTGATTATTGGGAAAATGAACCCAATTTAGGTGGAAAACCCCATTTTTGAGGAAACTGAATTAATTTTTGAGGGGGAAAAAAGATTTTGGGGGAAATGAACCCAGTAATTTGGAAAAAACCACAGATTTTTGTAAAAATGAACATTGTTTGGAGGGGAAAACCTGATTTGTGTGAAATTGCACCCATTTTTTTGGGAAAAAAAGGATTTTGGGGAAAATGAACCCAGTTTTGGAGGAAAAAGGCTGATTATGGGGAAAATGAACCCAGTTTGGGAGGAAAAACCCATTTTTGAGGAAAATAAACCCAGTTTTGGGGGAAAACCCCGGATTTTGGGGAAAATGAACACAGTTAGGAGAGGAGATAGAAGATTTTGGGGAAAATTAACACTGTTGGGAGGTGAAAACCTGATTTGTGTGAAATTTCACCCAGTTTCAGGGGGAAAAAAAGGATTTTGGGAAAATGAACCCAGGAATGGGGAAAAAACCCGATTGTGGGGAAAATGAACCCAATTTGGAGGGGAAAGCCTGATTTGCGTGAAAATAAACCCTGTTTTGGGGGAACAAAAAGGATTTTGGGGAAAATGAACCCAGTCTGGGGGGAAAAAACAATTTTTGAGGAAAATGAACCCATTTTTGAGGGGGAAATAAAAGGATATTGGGGAAAATGAACCCAGTAATTGGGAAAAAAACCCAGATTTTGGGGAAAATGAACACTGTTTGGAGGGGAAAACCTGATTTGTGTGAAAATGCACCCAGTTTACTGTGGAAAAAAATGATTTTGGGGAAAATGAACCGAGTTTGGGAGGAAAAAATCTGATTATGGTGAAAATGAACCCAGTAATTTGGAAAACCAATTTTTGAGGAAAATGAACCCATTTTTGATGGGGGAAAAAAGGATTTTTGAGAAAGTGAACCCAGTATTTGGGAAAAAAACCCTGATTTTGGGGAAAGTGAACTCAGTGTGGAGTGGAAATCCAAGATTTTGGGGAAAATTAACCCAGTTTGGGAGGAAAATTTCTGATTATTGGGAAAATGAACCCAATTTAGGTGGAAACCCCCATTTTTGAGGAAACTGAATTAATTTTTGAGGGGGAAAAAGATTTTGGGGGAAATGAACCCAGTAATTTGGAAAAAACCACAGATTTTTGTAAAAATGAACATTGTTTGGAGGGGAAAACCTGATTTGTGTGAAATTGCACCCATTTTTTTGGGAAAAAAAGGATTTTGGGGAAAATGAACCCAGTTTTGGAGGAAAAAGGCTGATTATGGGGAAAATGAACCCAGTTTGGGAGGAAAAACCCATTTTTGAGGAAAATAAACCCAGTTTTGGGGAAAAACCCCGGATTTTGGGGAAAATGAACACAGTGAGGAGTGGAGATAGAAGATTTTGTGGAAAATGAAGACTGTTGGAAGGTGAAAACCTGATTTGTGTGAAATTTCACCCAGTCTTAGGGGGAAAAAAAAGGATTTTGGGAAAATGAACCCAGTAATGGGGAAAAAAACTGATTTTGGGGAAAATGAACCCAGAGTGGAAATGAAATACCAGATTTTGGGGAAAATGAACTCATTTTGGAGGGGAAAGCCTGATTTGTGCGAAAATTCACCCAGTTTTTGGGGCAATAAATGGGATTTTGGTGAAAATGAACCCAGTTTTGGAGGATAAAAGCTGATTATGGGGAAAATGAACCCAGTCTGGGGGAAAAAAACAATTTTTTAGAAAAATGAACCCATTTTTGAGGGGGAAACAAAAGGATATTGGGGAAAATGAACCCAGTAATTGGGAAAAAAACCCAGATTTTGGGGAAAATGAACACTGTTTGGAGGGGAAAACCTGATTTGTGTGAAAATGCACCCAGTTTACTGTGGAAAAAAATGATTTTGGGGAAAATGAACCGAGTTTGGGAGGAAAAAATCTGATTATGGTGAAAATGAACCCAGTAATTTGGAAAACCAATTTTTGAGGAAAATGAACCCATTTTTGATGGGGGAAAAAAGGATTTTTGAGAAAGTGAACCCAGTATTTGGGAAAAAAACCCTGATTTTGGGGAAAGTGAACTCAGTGTGGAGTGGAAATCCAAGATTTTGGGGAAAATTAACCCAGTTTGGGAGGAAAATTTCTGATTATTGGGAAAATGAACCCAATTTAGGTGGAAACCCCCATTTTTGAGGAAACTGAATTAATTTTTGAGGGGGAAAAAAGATTTTGGGGGAAATGAACCCAGTAATTTGGAAAAAACCACAGATTTTTGTAAAAATGAACATTGTTTGGAGGGGAAAACCTGATTTGTGTGAAATTGCACCCATTTTTTTGGGAAAAAAAGGGTTTTTGGGAAAATGAACCCAGTTTTGGAGGAAAAAGGCTGATTATGGGGAAAATGAACCCAGTTTGGGAGGAAAAACCCATTTTTGAGGAAAATAAACCCAGTTTTGGGGAAAAACCCCGGATTTTGGGGAAAATGAACACAGTGAGGAGTGGAGATAGAAGATTTTGTGGAAAATGAAGACTGTTGGAAGGTGAAAACCTGATTTGTGTGAAATTTCACCCAGTCTTAGGGGGAAAAAAAAGGATTATGGGAAAATGAACCCAGTAATGGGGAAAAAAACTGATTTTGGGGAAAATGAACCCAGAGTGGAAATGAAATACCAGATTTTGGGGAAAATGAACTCATTTTGGAGGGGAAAGCCTGATTTGTGCGAAAAATCACCCAGTTTTTGGGGCAATAAATGGGATTTTGGTGAAAATGAACCCAGTTTTGGAGGATAAAAGCTGATTATGGGGAAAATGAACCCAGTCTGGGGGAAAAAAACAATTTTTGAGGAAAATGAACCCATTTTTGAGGGGGAAACAAAAGGATATTGGGGAAAATGAACCCAGTAATTGGGAAAAAAAAACAGATTTTGGGGAAAATGAACACTGTTTGGAGGGGAAAACCTGATTTGTGTGAAAATGCACCCAGTTTAGGGTGGAAAAAAAAGGATTTTGGGGAAAATGAACCGAGTTTGGGGGGAAAAACCTGATTTTGGGGAAAATGAACCCAGTGTGGCGTGGAAATAGAAGATTTTGGGGAAAATGAACTCTGGAGGGGGAAACCTGATTTGTGTGAAATTTCACACAGTTTTAGGGGGAAAAAAAAGGATTTTTGGATAATGAACCCAGTTTGGAAAGAAAAAAACATGATTTTGGGGAAAATGAACCCAGTTTGGGAGGAAAAAAAACTGATTTTGGGGAAAATGAACGCAGTGTGGAGGGGAAATAACAGATGTTGGCGAAAATGAACACAGTAATGGTAAAAAAAACTGATTTTGGGGGAAATGAACCCAGTGCGGAGTGGAAATAGAAGATTTTGGGGAAAATCAACTCTGTTTGGCGGGGAAAACCTGATTTGCGTGCAAATGCACCCAGTTTTGGGGGGAAAAAAAAGGATTTTGGGAAAATGAACCCAGGAATGGGGAAAAAACCTGATTTTGGGGAAAATGAACCCAATTTGGAGGGGAAAGCCTGATTTGCGTGAAAATGAACCCTGTTTTGGGGGAACAAAAAGGATTTTGGGGAAAATGAACCCAGTCTGGGGGGAAAAAACAATTTTTGAGGAAAATGAACCCATTTTTGAGGGGGAAATAAAAGGATATTGGGGAAAATGAACCCAGTAATTGGGAAAAAAAACCAGATTTTGGGGAAAATGAACACTGTTTGGAGGGGAAAACCTGATTTGTGTGAAAATGCACCCAGTTTACTGTGGAAAAAAAAGGATTTTGGGGAAAATGAACCGAGTTTGGGAGGAAAAAATCTGATTATGGTGAAAATGAACCCAGTAATTTGGAAAACCAATTTTTGAGGAAAATGAACCCATTTTTGATGGGGGAAAAAAGGATTTTTGAGAAAGTGAACCCAGTATTTGGGAAAAAAACCCTGATTTTGGGGAAAGTGAACTCAGTGTGGAGTGGAAATCCAAGATTTTGGGGAAAATTAACCCAGTTTGGGAGGAAAATTTCTGATTATTGGGAAAATGAACCCAATTTAGGTGGAAACCCCCATTTTTGAGGAAACTGAATTAATTTTTGAGGGGGAAAAAAGATTTTGGGGGAAATGAACCCAGTAATTTGGAAAAAACCACAGATTTTTGTAAAAATGAACATTGTTTGGAGGGGAAAACCTGATTTGTGTGAAATTGCACCCATTTTTTTGGGAAAAAAAGGATTTTGGGGAAAATGAACCCAGTTTTGGAGGAAAAAGGCTGATTATGGGGAAAATGAACCCAGTTTGGGAGGAAAAACCCATTTTTGAGGAAAATAAACCCAGTTTTGGGGGAAAACCCCGGATTTTGGGGAAAATGAACACAGTTAGGAGAGGAGATAGAAGATTTTGGGGAAAATTAACACTGTTGGGAGGTGAAAACCTGATTTGTGTGAAATTTCACCCAGTTTCAGGGGGAAAAAAAGGATTTTGGGAAAATGAACCCAGGAATGGGGAAAAAACCCGATTGTGGGGAAAATGAACCCAATTTGGAGGGGAAAGCCTGATTTGCGTGAAAATAAACCCTGTTTTGGGGGAACAAAAAGGATTTTGGGGAAAATGAACCCAGTCTGGGGGGAAAAAACAATTTTTGAGGAAAATGAACCCATTTTTGAGGGGGAAATAAAAGGATATTGGGGAAAATGAACCCAGTAATTGGGAAAAAAACCCAGATTTTGGGGAAAATGAACACTGTTTGGAGGGGAAAACCTGATTTGTGTGAAAATGCACCCAGTTTACTGTGGAAAAAAATGATTTTGGGGAAAATGAACCGAGTTTGGGAGGAAAAAATCTGATTATGGTGAAAATGAACCCAGTAATTTGGAAAACCAATTTTTGAGGAAAATGAACCCATTTTTGATGGGGGAAAAAAGGATTTTTGAGAAAGTGAACCCAGTATTTGGGAAAAAAACCCTGATTTTGGGGAAAGTGAACTCAGTGTGGAGTGGAAATCCAAGATTTTGGGGAAAATTAACCCAGTTTGGGAGGAAAATTTCTGATTATTGGGAAAATGAACCCAATTTAGGTGGAAACCCCCATTTTTGAGGAAACTGAATTAATTTTTGAGGGGGAAAAAGATTTTGGGGGAAATGAACCCAGTAATTTGGAAAAAACCACAGATTTTTGTAAAAATGAACATTGTTTGGAGGGGAAAACCTGATTTGTGTGAAATTGCACCCATTTTTTTGGGAAAAAAAGGATTTTGGGGAAAATGAACCCAGTTTTGGAGGAAAAAGGCTGATTATGGGGAAAATGAACCCAGTTTGGGAGGAAAAACCCATTTTTGAGGAAAATAAACCCAGTTTTGGGGAAAAACCCCGGATTTTGGGGAAAATGAACACAGTGAGGAGTGGAGATAGAAGATTTTGTGGAAAATGAAGACTGTTGGAAGGTGAAAACCTGATTTGTGTGAAATTTCACCCAGTCTTAGGGGGAAAAAAAAGGATTTTGGGAAAATGAACCCAGTAATGGGGAAAAAAACTGATTTTGGGGAAAATGAACCCAGAGTGGAAATGAAATACCAGATTTTGGGGAAAATGAACTCATTTTGGAGGGGAAAGCCTGATTTGTGCGAAAATTCACCCAGTTTTTGGGGCAATAAATGGGATTTTGGTGAAAATGAACCCAGTTTTGGAGGATAAAAGCTGATTATGGGGAAAATGAACCCAGTCTGGGGGAAAAAAACAATTTTTTAGGAAAATGAACCCATTTTTGAGGGGGAAACAAAAGGATATTGGGGAAAATGAACCCAGTAATTGGGAAAAAAAAAACAGATTTTGGGGAAAATGAACACTGTTTGGAGGGGAAAACCTGATTTGTGTGAAAATGCACCCAGTTTAGGGTGGAAAAAAAAGGATTTTGGGGAAAATGAACCGAGTTTGGGGGGAAAAAACCTGATTTTGGGGAAAATGAACCCAGTGTGGCGTGGAAATAGAAGATTTTGGGGAAAATGAACTCTGGAGGGGGAAACCTGATTTGTGTGAAATTTCACACAGTTTTAGGGGGAAAAAAAAGGAATTTTGGATAATGAACCCTGTTTGGAAAGAAAAAAACATGATTTTGGGGAAAATGAACCCAGTTTGGGAGGAAAAAAAACTGATTTTGGGGAAAATGAACGCAGTGTGGAGGGGAAATAACAGATGTTGGCGAAAATGAACACAGTAATGGTAAAAAAACCTGATTTTGGGGGAAATGAACCCAGTGCGGAGTGGAAATAGAAGATTTTGGGGAAAATCAACTCTGTTTGGCGGGGAAAACCTGATTTGCGTGCAAATGCACCCAGTTTTGGGGGGAAAAAAAAGGATTTTGTGGAAAATGAACTGAGTTTGGGAGGGAAAAATCTGATTATGGGGAAAATGAACGCAATTTAGGGGAAAACCCCATTTTTGAGGAAACTGAATTCATTTTTGAGGGTGAAAAAAGATTTTGGGGGAAATGAACCCAGTAATTTGGAAAAAAAAGCCCAGATTTTCAGAAAATCATCACTGTTGGGAGGTGAAAACCTGATTTGTGTGAAATTTCACCCAGTTTTAGGGGGAAAAAAAGGATTTTGGGAAAATGAACCCAGTAATGGGGAAAAAAACCTGATTTTGGGGAAAATGAACGCAGTGTGGAGGGGAAATACCAGATGTTGGCGAAAATGAACCCAGTAATGGTAAAAAAACCTGATTTTGCGGGAAATCAATCCAGTGTGGAGTGGAAATAGAAGATTTTGTGGAAAATGAACCCTTTTAGGAGGGGAAAACCTGATTTGTGTGAATATGCACCCAGTTTTGGGGGAAAAATAGGATTTTGGGGAAAATGAACCCAGTCTGGGAGGAAAAAAGCTGATTAGGGGAAAAATGAACCCAGTTTTGGGGGAAAAAAATGATTATGGGGAAAACGAACACAGTTTGGGAAGAAAAACCCATTTTTGAGGAAAATAAACCCAGTTTTGGGGGAAAACCCCGGATTTTGGGGAAAATGAACACAGTTAGGAGAGGAGATAGAAGATTTTGGGGAAAATTAACACTGTTGGGAGGTGAAAACCTGATTTGTGTGAAACTTCACCCAGTTTTAGGGGGAAAAAAAGGATTTTGGGAAAATGAACCCAGTAATGGGGAAAAAAATCCAGTTTTTCCTAAAAATGAACATTGTTTGGAGGGGAAAACCTGATTTGTGTGAAATTGCACCCATTTTTTTGGGAAAAAAGGGATTTTGGGGAAAATGAACCCAGTTTTGGAGGAAAAAGGCTGATTATGGGGAAAATAAACCCAGTTTTGGGGGAAAACCCCGGATTTTGGGGAAAATGAACACAGTGAGGAGTGGAGATAGAAGATTTTGGGGAAAATGAACACTGTTTGGAGGGGAAAACCTGATTTGTGTGAAAATGCACCCAGTTTTGGGGGGAAAAAAAAGGATTTTGTGGAAAATGAACCGAGTTTGGGAGGAAAAAATCTGATTATGGGGAAAATGAACCCAGTAATTTGGAAAAAACAGTTTTTGAGGAAAATGAGCCCATTTTTAAGGGGGCTTGGGGGGGAGGATTTTTGAGAAAATGAACCCAGTTATTGGGAAAAAAACCTGATTATAGTCAAAATGAACCCAGTGTGGAGTGGAAATAAAAGATTTTGGCGAAAATGAGCACTGTTTGGTGTGGAAAACCTGATTTGTGTGAAAATGCACCCAGTTTTGGGGGAGAAAAAAAGGATTTTGGAGAAAATGAACCCATTTTGTGAGGAAAATTTCTGATTATGGGGAAAATGAACGCAATTTAGGGGGAAAACCCCATTTTTGAGGAAACTGAATTCATTTTTGAGGGTGAAAAAAGATTTTGGGGGAAATGAACCCATAATTTGGAAAAAAAGCCCAGATTTTCAGAAAATCATCACTGTTTGGAGGTGAAAACCTGATTTGTGTGAAATTTCACCCAGTTTCTAGGGGGAAAAAAAGGATTTTGGGAAAATGAACCCAGTAATGGGGAAAAAAACCTGATTTTGGGGAAAATGAACCCAGTTTCGGAGATAAAAAACCTGATTTTGGGGAAAATGAACGCAGTGTGGAGGGGAAATACCAGATGTTGGCAAAAATGAACCCAGTAATGGTAAAAAAAACTGATTTTGCGGGAAATCAATCCAGTGTGGAGTGGAAATAGAAGATTTTGTGGAAAATGAACCACTTAGGAGGGGAAAACCTGATTTGTGTGAATATGCACCCAGTTTTGGGGGAAAAATAGGATTTTGGGGAAAATGAACCCAGTCTGGGAGGAAAAAAGCTGATTAGGGGAAAAATGAACCCAGTTTTGGGGGAAAAAAAATGATTATGGGGAAAATGAACACAGTTTGGGAGGAAAAACACATTTTTGAGGAAAATAAACCCAGTTTTGCGGGAAAACCCCGGATTTTGGGGAAAATGAACACAGTTAGGAGAGGAGATAGAAGATTTTGGGGAAAATTAACACTGTTGGGAGGTGAAAACCTGATTTGTGTGAAATTTCACCCAGTTTTAGGGGGAAAAAAAGGATTTTGGGAAAATGAACCCAGTAATGGGGGAAAAAAAATGATTTCGGGGAAAATGAACCCAGAGTGGAAATGAAATACCAGATTTTGGGGAAAATGAACCCAATTTGGAGGGGAAAGCCTGATTTGCGTGAAAATGAACCCTGTTTTGGGGGAACAAAAAGGATTTTGGGGAAAATGAACCCAGTCCGGGGGAAAAAACAATTTTTGAGGAAAATGAACCCATTTTTGAGGGGGAAAAAAAGAATATTGGGGAAAAAGAACCCAGTAATTGGGAAAAAAACCCAGATTTTGGGGAAAATGAACACTGTTTGGAGGGGAAAACCTGATTTGTGTGAAAATGCACCCAGTTTTGGGGGGAAAAAAAAGGATTTTGTGGAAAATGAACCGAGTTTGGGAGGAAAAAATCTGATTATGGGGAAAATGAACCCAGTAATTTGGAAAAAACAGTTTTTGAGGAAAATGAGCCCATTTTTAAGGGGGCTTGGGGGGGAGGATTTTTGAGAAAATGAACCCAGTTATTGGGAAAAAAACCTGATTATGGTCAAAATGAACCCAGTGTGGAGTGGAAATAAAATATTTTGGCGAAAATGAGCACTGTTTGGTGTGGAAAACCTGATTTGTGTGAAAATGCACCCAGTTTTGGGGGAGAAAAAAAGGATTTTGGAGAAAATGAACCCATTTTGTGAGGAAAATTTCTGATTATGGGGAAAATGAACGCAATTTAGGGGGAAAACCCCATTTTTGAGGAAACTGAATTCATTTTTGAGGGTGAAAAAAGATTTTGGGGAAAATGAACCCATAATTTGGAAAAAAAGCCCAGATTTTCAGAAAATCATCACTGTTTGGAGGTGAAAACCTGATTTGTGTGAAATTTCACCCAGTTTCTAGGGGGAAAAAAAGGATTTTGGGAAAATGAACCCAGTAATGGGGAAAAAAAACTGATTTTGGGGAAAATGAACCCAGTTTCGGAGATAAAAAAACTGATTTTGGGGAAAATGAACGCAGTGTGGAGGGGAAATACCAGATGTTGGCGAAAATGAACCCAGTAATGGTAAAAAAAACTGATTTTGCGGGAAATCAATCCAGTGTGGAGTGGAAATAGAAGATTTTGTGGAAAATGAACCACTTAGGAGGGGAAAACCTGATTTGTGTGAATATGCACCCAGTTTTGGGGGAAAAATAGGATTTTGGGGAAAATGAACCCAGTCTGGGAGGAAAAAAGCTGATTAGGGGAAAAATGAACCCAGTTTTGGGGGAAAAAAAATGATTATGGGGAAAATGAACACAGTTTGGGAGGAAAAACACATTTTTGAGGCAAATAAACCCAGTTTTGGGGGAAAACCCCGGATTTTGGGGAAAATGAACACAGTTAGGAGAGGAGATAGAAGATTTTGGGGAAAATTAACACTGTTGGAAGGTGAAAACCTGATTTGTGTGAAATTTCACCCAGTTTTAGGGGGAAAAAAAGGATTTTGGGAAAATGAACCCAGTAATGGGGAAAAAAAAATTATTTTGGGCAAAATGAACCCAGAGTGGAAATGAAATACCAGATTTTGGGGAAAATGAACCCATTTTGGAGGGGAAAGCCTGATTTGCGTGAAAATGAACCCTGTTTTGGGGGAACAAAAAGGATTTTGGGGAAAATGAACCCAGTCTGGGGGGAAAAAAGAATTTTTGAGGAAAATGAACCCATTTTTGAGGGGGAAATAAAAGGATATTGGGGAAAATGAACCCAGTAATTGGGAAAAAAACCCAGATTTTGGGGAAAATGAACACTGTTTGGAGGGGAAAACCTGATTTGTGTGAAAATGCACCAAGTTTACTGCGGAAAAAAAAGGATTTTGGGGAAAATGAACCGAGTTTGGGAGGAAAAAAAACTGATTTTGGGGAAAATGAACGCAGTGTGGAGGGGAAATAACAGATGTTGGCGAAAATGAACACAGTAATGGTAAAAAAACCTGATTTTGTGGGAAATGAACCCAGTGCGGAGTGGAAATAGAAGATTTTGGGGAAAATCAACTCTGTTTGGCGGGGAAAACCTGATTTGCGTGCAAATGCACCCAGTTTTGGGGGGAAAAAAAAGGATTTTGTGGAAAATGAACTGAGTTTGGGAGGGAAAAATCTGATTATGGGGAAAATGAACGCAATTTAGGGGAAAACCCCATTTTTGAGGAAACTGAATTCATTTTTGAGGGTGAAAAAAGATTTTGGGGGAAATGAACCCAGTAATTTGGAAAAAAAAGCCCAGATTTTCAGAAAATCATCACTGTTGGGAGGTGAAAACCTGATTTGTGTGAAATTTCACCCAGTTTTAGGGGGAAAAAAAGGATTTTGGGAAAATGAACCCAGTAATGGGGAAAAAAACCTGATTTTGGGGAAAATGAACGCAGTGTGGAGGGGAAATACCAGATGTTGGCGAAAATGAACCCAGTAATGGTAAAAAAACCTGATTTTGTGGGAAATCAATCCAGTGTGGAGTGGAAATAGAAGATTTTGTGGAAAATGAACCCTTTTAGGAGGGGAAAACCTGATTTGTGTGAATATGCACCCAGTTTTGGGGGAAAAAAATGATTATGGGGAAAATGAACCCAGTTTGGGAGGAAAAACCCATTTTTGAGGAAAATAAACCCAGTTTTGGGGGAAAACCCCGGATTTTGGGGAAAATGAACACAGTGAGGAGTGGAGATAGAAGATTTTGGGGAAAATTAACACTGTTGGGAGGTGAAAACCTGATTTGTGTGAAATTTCACCCAGTCTTAGGGGGAAAAAAAAGGATTTTGGGAAAATGAACCCAGTAATGGGGAAAAAAACTGACTTTGGGGAAAATGAACCCAGAGTGGAAATGAAATATCAGATTTTGGGGAAAATGAACCCATTTTGGAGGGGAAAGCCTGATTTGTGCAAAAATTCACCCAGTTTTGGGGGCAATAAATGGGATTTTGGTGAAAATGAACCCAGTTTTGGAGGATAAAAGCTGATTATGGGGAAAATGAACCCAGTCTGGGGGGAAAAAACAATTTTTGAGGAAAATGAACCCATTTTTGAGGGGGAAAAAAAGAATATTGGGGAAAAAGAACCCAGTAATTGGGAAAAAAACCCAGATTTTGGGGAAAATGAACACTGTTTGGAGGGGAAAACCTGATTTGTGTGAAAATGCACCCAGTTTAGGGTGGAAAAAAAAGGATTTTGGGGAAAATGAACCGAGTTTGGGGGAAAAAACCTGATTTTGGGGAAAATGAACCCAGTGTGGCGTGGAAATAGAAGATTTTGGGGAAAATGAACTCTGGAGGGGGAAACCTGATTTGTGTGAAATTTCACACAGTTTTAGGGGGAAAAAAAAGGAATTTTGGATAATGAACCCTGTTTGGAAAGAAAAAAACATGATTTTGGGGAAAATGAACCCAGTTTGGGAGGAAAAAAAACTGATTTTGGGGAAAATGAACGCAGTGTGGAGGGGAAATAACAGATGTTGGCGAAAATGAACACAGTAATGGTAAAAAAACCTGATTTTGGGGGAAATGAACCCAGTGCGGAGTGGAAATAGAAGATTTTGGGGAAAATCAACTCTGTTTGGCGGGGAAAACCTGATTTGCGTGCAAATGCACCCAGTTTTGGGGGGAAAAAAAAGGATTTTGTGGAAAATGAACTGAGTTTGGGAGGGAAAAATCTGATTATGGGGAAAATGAACGCAATTTAGGGGAAAACCCCATTTTTGAGGAAACTGAATTCATTTTTGAGGGTGAAAAAAGATTTTGGGGGAAATGAACCCAGTAATTTGGAAAAAAAAGCCCAGATTTTCAGAAAATCATCACTGTTGGGAGGTGAAAACCTGATTTGTGTGAAATTTCACCCAGTTTTAGGGGGAAAAAAAGGATTTTGGGAAAATGAACCCAGTAATGGGGAAAAAAACCTGATTTTGGGGAAAATGAACGCAGTGTGGAGGGGAAATACCAGATGTTGGCGAAAATGAACCCAGTAATGGTAAAAAAACCTGATTTTGCGGGAAATCAATCCAGTGTGGAGTGGAAATAGAAGATTTTGTGGAAAATGAACCCTTTTAGGAGGGGAAAACCTGATTTGTGTGAATATGCACCCAGTTTTGGGGGAAAAATAGGATTTTGGGGAAAATGAACCCAGTCTGGGAGGAAAAAAGCTGATTAGGGGAAAAATGAACCCAGTTTTGGGGGAAAAAAATGATTATGGGGAAAATGAACACAGTTTGGGAAGAAAAACCCATTTTTGAGGAAAATAAACCCAGTTTTGGGGGAAAACCCCGGATTTTGGGGAAAATGAACACAGTTAGGAGAGGAGATAGAAGATTTTGGGGAAAATTAACACTGTTGGGAGGTGAAAACCTGATTTGTGTGAAACTTCACCCAGTTTTAGGGGGAAAAAAAGGATTTTGGGAAAATGAACCCAGTAATGGGGAAAAAAATCCAGTTTTTCCTAAAAATGAACATTGTTTGGAGGGGAAAACCTGATTTGTGTGAAATTGCACCCATTTTTTTGGGAAAAAAAGGATTTTGGGGAAAATGAACCCAGTTTTGGAGGAAAAAGGCTGATTATGGGGAAAATAAACCCAGTTTTGGGGGAAAACCCCGGATTTTGGGGAAAATGAACACAGTGAGGAGTGGAGATAGAAGATTTTGGGGAAAATTTACACTGTTGGGAGGTGAAAACCTGATTTGTGTGAAATTTCACCCAGTCTTAGGGGGAAAAAAAAGGATTTTGGGAAAATGAACCCAGTAATGGGGAAAAAAACTGATTTTGGGGAAAATGAACCCAGAGTGGAAATGAAATATCAGATTTTGGGGAAAATGAACCCATTTTGGAGGGGAAAGCCTGATTTGTGCAAAAATTCACCCAGTTTTGGGGGCAATAAATGGGATTTTGGTGAAAATGAACCCAGTTTTGGAGGATAAAAGCTGATTATGGGGAAAATGAACCCAGTCTGGGGGGAAAAAACAATTTTTGAGGAAAATGAACCCATTTTTGAGGGGGAAAAAAAGAATATTGGGGAAAAAGAACCCAGTAATTGGGAAAAAAACCCAGATTTTGGGGAAAATGAACACTGTTTGGAGGGGAAAACCTGATTTGTGTGAAAATGCACCCAGTTTTGGGGGGAAAAAAAAGGATTTTGTGGAAAATGAACCGAGTTTGGGAGGAAAAAATCTGATTATGGGGAAAATGAACCCAGTAATTTGGAAAAAACAGTTTTTGAGGAAAATGAGCCCATTTTTAAGGGGGCTTGGGGGGGAGGATTTTTGAGAAAATGAACCCAGTTATTGGGAAAAAAACCTGATTATAGTCAAAATGAACCCAGTGTGGAGTGGAAATAAAAGATTTTGGCGAAAATGAGCACTGTTTGGTGTGGAAAACCTGATTTGTGTGAAAATGCACCCAGTTTTGGGGGAGAAAAAAAGGATTTTGGAGAAAATGAACCCATTTTGTGAGGAAAATTTCTGATTATGGGGAAAATGAACGCAATTTAGGGGGAAAACCCCATTTTTGAGGAAACTGAATTCATTTTTGAGGGTGAAAAAAGATTTTGGGGAAAATGAACCCATAATTTGGAAAAAAAGCCCAGATTTTCAGAAAATCATCACTGTTTGGAGGTGAAAACCTGATTTGTGTGAAATTTCACCCAGTTTCTAGGGGGAAAAAAAGGATTTTGGGAAAATGAACCCA
The DNA here is from genome assembly GCA_033556795.1 of Tapera naevia. Taxonomy (NCBI): domain Eukaryota; kingdom Metazoa; phylum Chordata; class Aves; order Cuculiformes; family Neomorphidae; genus Tapera; species Tapera naevia. The sequence continues at coordinate 145,918 of JAUMJJ010000090.1, read as the reverse complement.
GTAATGGGGAAAAAAACCTGATTTTGGGGAAAATGAACCCAGTTTCGGAGATAAAAAACCTGATTTTGGGGAAAATGAACGCAGTGTGGAGGGGAAATACCAGATGTTGGCGAAAATGAACCCAGTAATGGTAAAAAAAACTGATTTTGCGGGAAATCAATCCAGTGTGGAGTGGAAATAGAAGATTTTGTGGAAAATGAACCACTTAGGAGGGGAAAACCTGATTTGTGTGAATATGCACCCAGTTTTGGGGGAAAAATAGGATTTTGGGGAAAATGAACCCAGTCTGGGAGGAAAAAAGCTGATTAGGGGAAAAATGAACCCAGTTTTGGGGGAAAAAAAATGATTATGGGGAAAATGAACACAGTTTGGGAGGAAAAACACATTTTTGAGGAAAATAAACCCAGTTTTGCGGGAAAACCCCGGATTTTGGGGAAAATGAACACAGTTAGGAGAGGAGATAGAAGATTTTGGGGAAAATTAACACTGTTGGGAGGTGAAAACCTGATTTGTGTGAAATTTCACCCAGTTTTAGGGGGAAAAAAAGGATTTTGGGAAAATGAACCCAGTAATGGGGAAAAAAAAATTATTTTGGGCAAAATGAACCCAGAGTGGAAATGAAATACCAGATTTTGGGGAAAATGAACCCATTTTGGAGGGGAAAGCCTGATTTGCGTGAAAATGAACCCTGTTTTGGGGGAACAAAAAGGATTTTGGGGAAAATGAACCCAGTCTGGGGGGAAAAAAGAATTTTTGAGGAAAATGAACCCATTTTTGAGGGGGAAATAAAAGGATATTGGGGAAAATGAACCCAGTAATTGGGAAAAAAACCCAGATTTTGGGGAAAATGAACACTGTTTGGAGGGGAAAACCTGATTTGTGTGAAAATGCACCAAGTTTACTGCGGAAAAAAAAAGGATTTTGGGGAAAATGAACCCAGTTTGGGAGGAAAAAAAACTGATTTTGGGGAAAATGAACGCAGTGTGGAGGGGAAATAACAGATGTTGGCGAAAATGAACACAGTAATGGTAAAAAAACCTGATTTTGTGGGAAATGAACCCAGTGCGGAGTGGAAATAGAAGATTTTGGGGAAAATCAACTCTGTTTGGCGGGGAAAACCTGATTTGTGTGCAAATGCACCCAGTTTTGGGGGGAAAAAAAAGGATTTTGCGGAAAATGAACTGAGTTTGGGAGGGAAAAATCTGATTATGGGGAAAATGAACGCAATTTAGGGGAAAACCCCATTTTTGAGGAAACTGAATTCATTTTTGAGGGTGAAAAAAGATTTTGGGGGAAATGAACCCAGTAATTTGGAAAAAAAAAGCCCAGATTTTCAGAAAATCATCACTGTTGGGAGGTGAAAACCTGATTTGTGTGAAATTTCACCCAGTTTTAGGGGGAAAAAAAGGATTTTGGGAAAATGAACCCAGTAATGGGGAAAAAAACCTGATTTTGGGGAAAATGAACGCAGTGTGGAGGGGAAATACCAGATGTTGGCGAAAATGAACCCAGTAATGGTAAAAAAACCTGATTTTGCGGGAAATCAATCCAGTGTGGAGTGGAAATAGAAGATTTTGTGGAAAATGAACCCTTTTAGGAGGGGAAAACCTGATTTGTGTGAATATGCACCCAGTTTTGGGGGAAAAATAGGATTTTGGGGAAAATGAACCCAGTCTGGGAGGAAAAAAGCTGATTAGGGGAAAAACGAACCCAGTTTTGGGGGAAAAAAATGATTATGGGGAAAATGAACACAGTTTGGGAGGAAAAACCCATTTTTGAGGAAAATAAACCCAGTTTTGCGGGAAAACCCCGGATTTTGGGGAAAATGAACACAGTTAGGAGAGGAGATAGAAGATTTTGGGGAAAATGAAGACTGTTGGGAGGTGAAAACCTGATTTGTGTGAAACTTCACCCAGTTTTAAGGGGAAAAAAAGGATTATGGGAAAATGAACCCAGTAATGGGGAAAAAAATCCAGTTTTTCCTAAAAATGAACATTGTTTGGAGGGGAAAACCTGATTTGTGTGAAATTGCACCCATTTTTTTGGGAAAAAAAGGATTTTGGGGAAAATGAACCCAGTTTTGGAGGAAAAAGGCTGATTATGGGGAAAATGAACCCAGTTTGGGAGGAAAAACCCATTTTTGAGGAAAATAAACCCAGTTTTGGGGGAAAACCCCGGATTTTGGGGAAAATGAACACAGTGAGGAGTGGAGATAGAAGATTTTGGGGAAAATTAACACTGTTGGGAGGTGAAAACCTGATTTGTGTGAAATTTCACCCAGTCTTAGGGGGAAAAAAAAGGATTTTGGGAAAATGAACCCAGTAATGGGGAAAAAAACTGATTTTGGGGAAAATGAACCCAGAGTGGAAATGAAATATCAGATTTTGGGGAAAATGAACCCATTTTGGAGGGGAAAGCCTGATTTGTGCGAAAATTCACCCAGTTTTTGGGGCAATAAATGGGATTTTGGTGAAAATGAACCCAGTTTTGGAGGATAAAAGCTGATTATGGGGAAAATGAACCCAGTCCGGGGGAAAAAACAATTTTTGAGGAAAATGAACCCATTTTTGAGGGGGAAAAAAAGAATATTGGGGAAAAAGAACCCAGTAATTGGGAAAAAAACCCAGATTTTGGGGAAAATGAACACTGTTTGGAGGGGAAAACCTGATTTGTGTGAAAATGCACCCAGTTTTGGGGGGAAAAAAAAGGATTTTGTGGAAAATGAACCGAGTTTGGGAGGAAAAAATCTGATTATGGGGAAAATGAACCCAGTAATTTGGAAAAAACAGTTTTTGAGGAAAATGAGCCCATTTTTAAGGGGGCTTGGGGGGGAGGATTTTTGAGAAAATGAACCCAGTTATTGGGAAAAAAACCTGATTATAGTCAAAATGAACCCAGTGTGGAGTGGAAATAAAAGATTTTGGCGAAAATGAGCACTGTTTGGTGTGGAAAACCTGATTTGTGTGAAAATGCACCCAGTTTTGGGGGAGAAAAAAAGGATTTTGGAGAAAATGAACCCATTTTGTGAGGAAAATTTCTGATTATGGGGAAAATGAACGCAATTTAGGGGGAAAACCCCATTTTTGAGGAAACTGAATTCATTTTTGAGGGTGAAAAAAGATTTTGGGGAAAATGAACCCATAATTTGGAAAAAAAGCCCAGATTTTCAGAAAATCATCACTGTTTGGAGGTGAAAACCTGATTTGTGTGAAATTTCACCCAGTTTCTAGGGGGAAAAAAAGGATTTTGGGAAAATGAACCCAGTAATGGGGAAAAAAACCTGATTTTGGGGAAAATGAACCCAGTTTCGGAGATAAAAAACCTGATTTTGGGGAAAATGAACGCAGTGTGGAGGGGAAATACCAGATGTTGGCGAAAATGAACCCAGTAATGGTAAAAAAAACTGATTTTGCGGGAAATCAATCCAGTGTGGAGTGGAAATAGAAGATTTTGTGGAAAATGAACCACTTAGGAGGGGAAAACCTGATTTGTGTGAATATGCACCCAGTTTTGGGGGAAAAATAGGATTTTGGGGAAAATGAACCCAGTCTGGGAGGAAAAAAGCTGATTAGGGGAAAAATGAACCCAGTTTTGGGGGAAAAAAAATGATTATGGGGAAAATGAACACAGTTTGGGAGGAAAAACACATTTTTGAGGAAAATAAACCCAGTTTTGCGGGAAAACCCCGGATTTTGGGGAAAATGAACACAGTTAGGAGAGGAGATAGAAGATTTTGGGGAAAATTAACACTGTTGGGAGGTGAAAACCTGATTTGTGTGAAACTTCACCCAGTTTTAGGGGGAAAAAAAGGATTTTGGGAAAATGAACCCAGTAATGGGGGAAAAAAAATGATTTCGGGGAAAATGAACCCAGAGTGGAAATGAAATACCAGATTTTGGGGAAAATGAACCCAATTTGGAGGGGAAAGCCTGATTTGCGTGAAAATGAACCCTGTTTTGGGGGAACAAAAAGGATTTTGGGGAAAATGAACCCAGTCCGGGGGAAAAAACAATTTTTGAGGAAAATGAACCCATTTTTGAGGGGGAAAAAAAGAATATTGGGGAAAAAGAACCCAGTAATTGGGAAAAAAACCCAGATTTTGGGGAAAATGAACACTGTTTGGAGGGGAAAACCTGATTTGTGTGAAAATGCACCCAGTTTTGGGGGGAAAAAAAAGGATTTTGTGGAAAATGAACCGAGTTTGGGAGGAAAAAATCTGATTATGGGGAAAATGAACCCAGTAATTTGGAAAAAACAGTTTTTGAGGAAAATGAGCCCATTTTTAAGGGGGCTTGGGGGGGAGGATTTTTGAGAAAATGAACCCAGTTATTGGGAAAAAAACCTGATTATAGTCAAAATGAACCCAGTGTGGAGTGGAAATAAAAGATTTTGGCGAAAATGAGCACTGTTTGGTGTGGAAAACCTGATTTGTGTGAAAATGCACCCAGTTTTGGGGGAGAAAAAAAGGATTATGGAGAAAATGAACCCATTTTGTGAGGAAAATTTCTGATTATGGGGAAAATGAACGCAATTTAGGGGGAAAACCCCATTTTTGAGGAAACTGAATTCATTTTTGAGGGTGAAAAAAGATTTTGGGGAAAATGAACCCATAATTTGGAAAAAAAGCCCAGATTTTCAGAAAATCATCACTGTTTGGAGGTGAAAACCTGATTTGTGTGAAATTTCACCCAGTTTCTAGGGGGAAAAAAAGGATTTTGGGAAAATGAACCCAGTAATGGGGAAAAAAACCTGATTTTGGGGAAAATGAACCCAGTTTCGGAGATAAAAAACCTGATTTTGGGGAAAATGAACGCAGTGTGGAGGGGAAATACCAGATGTTGGCGAAAATGAACCCAGTAATGGTAAAAAAAACTGATTTTGCGGGAAATCAATCCAGTGTGGAGTGGAAATAGAAGATTTTGTGGAAAATGAACCACTTAGGAGGGGAAAACCTGATTTGTGTGAATATGCACCCAGTTTTGGGGGAAAAATAGGATTTTGGGGAAAATGAACCCAGTCTGGGAGGAAAAAAGCTGATTAGGGGAAAAATGAACCCAGTTTTGGGGGAAAAAAAATGATTATGGGGAAAATGAACACAGTTTGGGAGGAAAAACACATTTTTGAGGAAAATAAACCCAGTTTTGCGGGAAAACCCCGGATTTTGGGGAAAATGAACACAGTTAGGAGAGGAGATAGAAGATTTTGGGGAAAATTAACACTGTTGGAAGGTGAAAACCTGATTTGTGTGAAATTTCACCCAGTTTTAGGGGGAAAAAAAGGATTTTGGGAAAATGAACCCAGTAATGGGGAAAAAAAAATTATTTTGGGCAAAATGAACCCAGAGTGGAAATGAAATACCAGATTTTGGGGAAAATGAACCCATTTTGGAGGGGAAAGCCTGATTTGCGTGAAAATGAACCCTGTTTTGGGGGAACAAAAAGGATTTTGGGGAAAATGAACCCAGTCTGGGGGGAAAAAAGAATTTTTGAGGAAAATGAACCCATTTTTGAGGGGGAAATAAAAGGATATTGGGGAAAATGAACCCAGTAATTGGGAAAAAAACCCAGATTTTGGGGAAAATGAACACTGTTTGGAGGGGAAAACCTGATTTGTGTGAAAATGCACCAAGTTTACTGCGGAAAAAAAAGGATTTTGGGGAAAATGAACCGAGTTTGGGAGGAAAAAAAACTGATTTTGGGGAAAATGAACGCAGTGTGGAGGGGAAATAACAGATGTTGGCGAAAATGAACACAGTAATGGTAAAAAAACCTGATTTTGTGGGAAATGAACCCAGTGCGGAGTGGAAATAGAAGATTTTGGGGAAAATCAACTCTGTTTGGCGGGGAAAACCTGATTTGCGTGCAAATGCACCCAGTTTTGGGGGGAAAAAAAAGGATTTTGTGGAAAATGAACTGAGTTTGGGAGGGAAAAATCTGATTATGGGGAAAATGAACGCAATTTAGGGGAAAACCCCATTTTTGAGGAAACTGAATTCATTTTTGAGGGTGAAAAAAGATTTTGGGGGAAATGAACCCAGTAATTTGGAAAAAAAAGCCCAGATTTTCAGAAAATCATCACTGTTGGGAGGTGAAAACCTGATTTGTGTGAAATTTCACCCAGTTTTAGGGGGAAAAAAAGGATTTTGGGAAAATGAACCCAGTAATGGGGAAAAAAACCTGATTTTGGGGAAAATGAACGCAGTGTGGAGGGGAAATACCAGATGTTGGCGAAAATGAACCCAGTAATGGTAAAAAAACCTGATTTTGTGGGAAATCAATCCAGTGTGGAGTGGAAATAGAAGATTTTGTGGAAAATGAACCCTTTTAGGAGGGGAAAACCTGATTTGTGTGAATATGCACCCAGTTTTGGGGGAAAAAAATGATTATGGGGAAAATGAACCCAGTTTGGGAGGAAAAACCCATTTTTGAGGAAAATAAACCCAGTTTTGGGGGAAAACCCCGGATTTTGGGGAAAATGAACACAGTGAGGAGTGGAGATAGAAGATTTTGGGGAAAATTAACACTGTTGGGAGGTGAAAACCTGATTTGTGTGAAATTTCACCCAGTCTTAGGGGGAAAAAAAAGGATTTTGGGAAAATGAACCCAGTAATGGGGAAAAAAACTGACTTTGGGGAAAATGAACCCAGAGTGGAAATGAAATATCAGATTTTGGGGAAAATGAACCCATTTTGGAGGGGAAAGCCTGATTTGTGCAAAAATTCACCCAGTTTTGGGGGCAATAAATGGGATTTTGGTGAAAATGAACCCAGTTTTGGAGGATAAAAGCTGATTATGGGGAAAATGAACCCAGTCTGGGGGGAAAAAACAATTTTTGAGGAAAATGAACCCATTTTTGAGGGGGAAAAAAAGAATATTGGGGAAAAAGAACCCAGTAATTGGGAAAAAAACCCAGATTTTGGGGAAAATGAACACTGTTTGGAGGGGAAAACCTGATTTGTGTGAAAATGCACCCAGTTTAGGGTGGAAAAAAAAGGATTTTGGGGAAAATGAACCGAGTTTGGGGGGAAAAAACCTGATTTTGGGGAAAATGAACCCAGTGTGGCGTGGAAATAGAAGATTTTGGGGAAAATGAACTCTGGAGGGGGAAACCTGATTTGTGTGAAATTTCACACAGTTTTAGGGGGAAAAAAAAGGAATTTTGGATAATGAACCCTGTTTGGAAAGAAAAAAACATGATTTTGGGGAAAATGAACCCAGTTTGGGAGGAAAAAAAACTGATTTTGGGGAAAATGAACGCAGTGTGGAGGGGAAATAACAGATGTTGGCGAAAATGAACACAGTAATGGTAAAAAAACCTGATTTTGGGGGAAATGAACCCAGTGCGGAGTGGAAATAGAAGATTTTGGGGAAAATCAACTCTGTTTGGCGGGGAAAACCTGATTTGCGTGCAAATGCACCCAGTTTTGGGGGGAAAAAAAAGGATTTTGTGGAAAATGAACTGAGTTTGGGAGGGAAAAATCTGATTATGGGGAAAATGAACGCAATTTAGGGGAAAACCCCATTTTTTAGGAAACTGAATTCATTTTTGAGGGTGAAAAAAGATTTTGGGGGAAATGAACCCAGTAATTTGGAAAAAAAAGCCCAGATTTTCAGAAAATCATCACTGTTGGGAGGTGAAAACCTGATTTGTGTGAAATTTCACCCAGTTTTAGGGGGAAAAAAAGGATTTTGGGAAAATGAACCCAGTAATGGGGAAAAAAACCTGATTTTGGGGAAAATGAACGCAGTGTGGAGGGGAAATACCAGATGTTGGCGAAAATGAACCCAGTAATGGTAAAAAAACCTGATTTTGCGGGAAATCAATCCAGTGTGGAGTGGAAATAGAAGATTTTGTGGAAAATGAACCCTTTTAGGAGGGGAAAACCTGATTTGTGTGAATATGCACCCAGTTTTGGGGGAAAAATAGGATTTTGGGGAAAATGAACCCAGTCTGGGAGGAAAAAAGCTGATTAGGGGAAAAATGAACCCAGTTTTGGGGGAAAAAAATGATTATGGGGAAAATGAACACAGTTTGGGAAGAAAAACCCATTTTTGAGGAAAATAAACCCAGTTTTGGGGGAAAACCCCGGATTTTGGGGAAAATGAACACAGTTAGGAGAGGAGATAGAAGATTTGGGGGAAAATTAACACTGTTGGGAGGTGAAAACCTGATTTGTGTGAAACTTCACCCAGTTTTAGGGGGAAAAAAAGGATTTTGGGAAAATGAACCCAGTAATGGGGAAAAAAATCCAGTTTTTCCTAAAAATGAACATTGTTTGGAGGGGAAAACCTGATTTGTGTGAAATTGCACCCATTTTTTTGGGAAAAAAAGGATTTTGGGGAAAATGAACCCAGTTTTGGAGGAAAAAGGCTGATTATGGGGAAAATAAACCCAGTTTTGGGGGAAAACCCCGGATTTTGGGGAAAATGAACACAGTGAGGAGTGGAGATAGAAGATTTTGGGGAAAATTAACACTGTTGGGAGGTGAAAACCTGATTTGTGTGAAATTTCACCCAGTCTTAGGGGGAAAAAAAAGGATTTTGGGAAAATGAACCCAGTAATGGGGGAAAAAACTGATTTTGGGGAAAATGAACCCAGAGTGGAAATGAAATATCAGATTTTGGGGAAAATGAACCCATTTTGGAGGGGAAAGCCTGATTTGTGCAAAAATTCACCCAGTTTTGGGGGCAATAAATGGGATTTTGGTGAAAATGAACCCAGTTTTGGAGGATAAAAGCTGATTATGGGGAAAATGAACCCAGTCTGGGGGGAAAAAACAATTTTTGAGGAAAATGAACCCATTTTTGAGGGGGAAAAAAAGAATATTGGGGAAAAAGAACCCAGTAATTGGGAAAAAAACCCAGATTTTGGGGAAAATGAACACTGTTTGGAGGGGAAAACCTGATTTGTGTGAAAATGCACCCAGTTTTGGGGGGAAAAAAAAGGATTTTGTGGAAAATGAACCGAGTTTGGGAGGAAAAAATCTGATTATGGGGAAAATGAACCCAGTAATTTGGAAAAAACAGTTTTTGAGGAAAATGAGCCCATTTTTAAGGGGGCTTGGGGGGGAGGATTTTTGAGAAAATGAACCCAGTTATTGGGAAAAAAACCTGATTATAGTCAAAATGAACCCAGTGTGGAGTGGAAATAAAAGATTTTGGCGAAAATGAGCACTGTTTGGTGTGGAAAACCTGATTTGTGTGAAAATGCACCCAGTTTTGGGGGAGAAAAAAAGGATTTTGGAGAAAATGAACCCATTTTGTGAGGAAAATTTCTGATTATGGGGAAAATGAACGCAATTTAGGGGGAAAACCCCATTTTTGAGGAAACTGAATTCATTTTTGAGGGTGAAAAAAGATTTTGGGGAAAATGAACCCATAATTTGGAAAAAAAGCCCAGATTTTCAGAAAATCATCACTGTTTGGAGGTGAAAACCTGATTTGTGTGAAATTTCACCCAGTTTCTAGGGGGAAAAAAAGGATTTTGGGAAAATGAACCCAGTAATGGGGAAAAAAACCTGATTTTGGGGAAAATGAACCCAGTTTCGGAGATAAAAAACCTGATTTTGGGGAAAATGAACGCAGTGTGGAGGGGAAATACCAGATGTTGGCGAAAATGAACCCAGTAATGGTAAAAAAAACTGATTTTGCGGGAAATCAATCCAGTGTGGAGTGGAAATAGAAGATTTTGTGGAAAATGAACCACTTAGGAGGGGAAAACCTGATTTGTGTGAATATGCACCCAGTTTTGGGGGAAAAATAGGATTTTGGGGAAAATGAACCCAGTCTGGGAGGAAAAAAGCTGATTAGGGGAAAAATGAACCCAGTTTTGGGGGAAAAAAAATGATTATGGGGAAAATGAACACAGTTTGGGAGGAAAAACACATTTTTGAGGAAAATAAACCCAGTTTTGCGGGAAAACCCCGGATTTTGGGGAAAATGAACACAGTTAGGAGAGGAGATAGAAGATTTTGGGGAAAATTAACACTGTTGGGAGGTGAAAACCTGATTTGTGTGAAATTTCACCCAGTTTTAGGGGGAAAAAAAGGATTTTGGGAAAATGAACCCAGTAATGGGGAAAAAAAAATTATTTTGGGCAAAATGAACCCAGAGTGGAAATGAAATACCAGATTTTGGGGAAAATGAACCCATTTTGGAGGGGAAAGCCTGATTTGCGTGAAAATGAACCCTGTTTTGGGGGAACAAAAAGGATTTTGGGGAAAATGAACCCAGTCTGGGGGGAAAAAAGAATTTTTGAGGAAAATGAACCCATTTTTGAGGGGGAAATAAAAGGATATTGGGGAAAATGAACCCAGTAATTGGGAAAAAAACCCAGATTTTGGGGAAAATGAACACTGTTTGGAGGGGAAAACCTGATTTGTGTGAAAATGCACCAAGTTTACTGCGGAAAAAAAAGGATTTTGGGGAAAATGAACCGAGTTTGGGAGGAAAAAAAACTGATTTTGGGGAAAATGAACGCAGTGTGGAGGGGAAATAACAGATGTTGGCGAAAATGAACACAGTAATGGTAAAAAAACCTGATTTTGTGGGAAATGAACCCAGTGCGGAGTGGAAATAGAAGATTTTGGGGAAAATCAACTCTGTTTGGCGGGGAAAACCTGATTTGTGTGCAAATGCACCCAGTTTTGGGGGGAAAAAAAAGGATTTTGCGGAAAATGAACTGAGTTTGGGAGGGAAAAATCTGATTATGGGGAAAATGAACGCAATTTAGGGGAAAACCCCATTTTTGAGGAAACTGAATTCATTTTTGAGGGTGAAAAAAGATTTTGGGGGAAATGAACCCAGTAATTTGGAAAAAAAAGCCCAGATTTTCAGAAAATCATCACTGTTGGGAGGTGAAAACCTGATTTGTGTGAAATTTCACCCAGTTTTAGGGGGAAAAAAAGGATTTTGGGAAAATGAACCCAGTAATGGGGAAAAAAACCTGATTTTGGGGAAAATGAACGCAGTGTGGAGGGGAAATACCAGATGTTGGCGAAAATGAACCCAGGAATGGTAAAAAAACCTGATTTTGCGGGAAATCAATCCAGTGTGGAGTGGAAATAGAAGATTTTGTGGAAAATGAACCCTTTTAGGAGGGGAAAACCTGATTTGTGTGAATATGCACCCAGTTTTGGGGGAAAAATAGGATTTTGGGGAAAATGAACCCAGTCTGGGAGGAAAAAAGCTGATTAGGGGAAAAACGAACCCAGTTTTGGGGGAAAAAAATGATTATGGGGAAAATGAACACAGTTTGGGAGGAAAAACCCATTTTTGAGGAAAATAAACCCAGTTTTGCGGGAAAACCCCGGATTTTGGGGAAAATGAACACAGTTAGGAGAGGAGATAGAAGATTTTGGGGAAAATTAACACTGTTGGGAGGTGAAAACCTGATTTGTGTGAAACTTCACCCAGTTTTAAGGGGAAAAAAAGGATTATGGGAAAATGAACCCAGTAATGGGGAAAAAAATCCAGTTTTTCCTAAAAATGAACATTGTTTGGAGGGGAAAACCTGATTTGTGTGAAATTGCACCCATTTTTTTGGGAAAAAAAGGATTTTGGGGAAAATGAACCCAGTTTTGGAGGAAAAAGGCTGATTATGGGGAAAATGAACCCAGTTTGGGAGGAAAAACCCATTTTTGAGGAAAATAAACCCAGTTTTGGGGGAAAACCCCGGATTTTGGGGAAAATGAACACAGTGAGGAGTGGAGATAGAAGATTTTGGGGAAAATTAACACTGTTGGGAGGTGAAAACCTGATTTGTGTGAAATTTCACCCAGTCTTAGGGGGAAAAAAAAGGATTTTGGGAAAATGAACCCAGTAATGGGGAAAAAACCTGATTTTGGGGAAAATGAACCCAGAGTGGAAATGAAATATCAGATTTTGGGGAAAATGAACCCATTTTGGAGGGGAAAGCCTGATTTGTGCGAAAATTCACCCAGTTTTTGGGGCAATAAATGGGATTTTGGTGAAAATGACCCCAGTTTTGGAGGATAAAAGCTGATTATGGGGAAAATGAACCCAGTCTGGGGGGAAAAAACAATTTTTGAGGAAAATGAACCCATTTTTGAGGGGGAAAAAAAGAATATTGGGGAAAAAGAACCCAGTAATTGGGAAAAAAACCCAGATTTTGGGGAAAATGAACACTGTTTGGAGGGGAAAACCTGATTTGTGTGAAAATGCACCCAGTTTTGGGGGGAAAAAAAAGGATTTTGTGGAAAATGAACCGAGTTTGGGAGGAAAAAATCTGATTATGGGGAAAATGAACCCAGTAATTTGGAAAAAACAGTTTTTGAGGAAAATGAGCCCATTTTTAAGGGGGCTTGGGGGGGAGGATTTTTGAGAAAATGAACCCAGTTATTGGGAAAAAAACCTGATTATAGTCAAAATGAACCCAGTGTGGAGTGGAAATAAAAGATTTTGGCGAAAATGAGCACTGTTTGGTGTGGAAAACCTGATTTGTGTGAAAATGCACCCAGTTTTGGGGGAGAAAAAAAGGATTTTGGAGAAAATGAACCCATTTTGTGAGGAAAATTTCTGATTATGGGGAAAATGAACGCAATTTAGGGGGAAAACCCCATTTTTGAGGAAACTGAATTCATTTTTGAGGGTGAAAAAAGATTTTGGGGAAAATGAACCCATGATTTGGAAAAAAAGCCCAGATTTTCAGAAAATCATCACTGTTTGGAGGTGAAAACCTGATTTGTGTGAAATTTCACCCAGTTTCTAGGGGGAAAAAAAGGATTTTGGGAAAATGAACCCAGTAATGGGGAAAAAAACCTGATTTTGGGGAAAATGAACCCAGTTTCGGAGATAAAAAACCTGATTTTGGGGAAATGAACGCAGTGTGGAGGGGAAATACCAGATGTTGGCGAAAATGAACCCAGGAATGGTAAAAAAAACTGATTTTGCGGGAAATCAATCCAGTGTGGAGTGGAAATAGAAGATTTTGTGGAAAATGAACCACTTAGGAGGGGAAAACCTGATTTGTGTGAATATGCACCCAGTTTTGGGGGAAAAATAGGATTTTGGGGAAAATGAACCCAGTCTGGGAGGAAAAAAGCTGATTAGGGGAAAAATGAACCCAGTTTTGGGGGAAAAAAAATGATTATGGGGAAAATGAACACAGTTTGGGAGGAAAAACACATTTTTGAGGAAAATAAACCCAGTTTTGCGGGAAAACCCCGGATTTTGGGGAAAATGAACACAGTTAGGAGAGGAGATAGAAGATTTTGGGGAAAATTAACACTGTTGGGAGGTGAAAACCTGATTTGTGTGAAATTTCACCCAGTTTTAGGGGGAAAAAAAGGATTTTGGGAAAATGAACCCAGTAATGGGGAAAAAAAAATTATTTTGGGCAAAATGAACCCAGAGTGGAAATGAAATACCAGATTTTGGGGAAAATGAACCCATTTTGGAGGGGAAAGCCTGATTTGCGTGAAAATGAACCCTGTTTTGGGGGAACAAAAAGGATTTTGGGGAAAATGAACCCAGTCTGGGGGGAAAAAAGAATTTTTGAGGAAAATGAACCCATTTTTGAGGGGGAAATAAAAGGATATTGGGGAAAATGAACCCAGTAATTGGGAAAAAAACCCAGATTTTGGGGAAAATGAACACTGTTTGGAGGGGAAAACCTGATTTGTGTGAAAATGCACCAAGTTTACTGCGGAAAAAAAAGGATTTTGGGGAAAATGAACCGAGTTTGGGAGGAAAAAAAACTGATTTTGGGGAAAATGAACGCAGTGTGGAGGGGAAATAACAGATGTTGGCGAAAATGAACACAGTAATGGTAAAAAAACCTGATTTTGTGGGAAATGAACCCAGTGCGGAGTGGAAATAGAAGATTTTGGGGAAAATCAACTCTGTTTGGCGGGGAAAACCTGATTTGTGTGCAAATGCACCCAGTTTTGGGGGGAAAAAAAAGGATTTTGTGGAAAATGAACTGAGTTTGGGAGGGAAAAATCTGATTATGGGGAAAATGAACGCAATTTAGGGGAAAACCCCATTTTTGAGGAAACTGAATTCATTTTTGAGGGTGAAAAAAGATTTTGGGGGAAATGAACCCAGTAATTTGGAAAAAAAAGCCCAGATTTTCAGAAAATCATCACTGTTGGGAGGTGAAAACCTGATTTGTGTGAAATTTCACCCAGTTTTAGGGGGAAAAAAAGGATTTTGGGAAAATGAACCCAGTAATGGGGAAAAAAACCTGATTTTGGGGAAAATGAACACAGTGTGGAGGGGAAATACCAGATGTTGGCGAAAATGAACCCAGTAATGGTAAAAAAACCTGATTTTGCGGGAAATCAATCCAGTGTGGAGTGGAAATAGAAGATTTTGTGGAAAATGAACCCTTTTAGGAGAGGAAAACCTGATTTGTGTGAATATGCACCCAGTTTTGGGGGAAAAATAGGATTTTGGGGAAAATGAACCCAGTCTGGGAGGAAAAAAGCTGATTAGGGGAAAAACGAACCCAGTTTTGGGGGAAAAAAATGATTATGGGGAAAATGAACCCAGTTTGGGAGGAAAAACCCATTTTTGAGGAAAATAAACCCAGTTTTGGGGGAAAACCCCGGATTTTGGGGAAAATGAACACAGTGAGGAGTGGAGATAGAAGATTTTGTGGAAAATGAAGACTGTTGGAAGGTGAAAACCTGATTTGTGTGAAATTTCACCCAGTCTTAGGGGGAAAAAAAAGGATTTTGGGAAAATGAACCCAGTAATGGGGAAAAAAACTGATTTTGGGGAAAATGAACCCAGAGTGGAAATGAAATATCAGATTTTGGGGAAAATGAACCCATTTTGGAGGGGAAAGCCTGATTTGTGCAAAAATTCACCCAGTTTTGGGGGCAATAAATGGGATTTTGGTGAAAATGAACCCAGTTTTGGAGGATAAAAGCTGATTATGGGGAAAATGAACCCAGTCTGGGGGGAAAAAACAATTTTTGAGGAAAATGAACCCATTTTTGAGGGGGAAAAAAAGAATATTGGGGAAAAAGAACCCAGTAATTGGGAAAAAAACCCAGATTTTGGGGAAAATGAACACTGTTTGGAGGGGAAAACCTGATTTGTGTGAAAATGCACCCAGTTTTGGGGGGGAAAAAAAAGGATTTTGTGGAAAATGAACCGAGTTTGGGAGGAAAAAATCTGATTATGGGGAAAATGAACCCAGTAATTTGGAAAAAACAGTTTTTGAGGAAAATGAGCCCATTTTTGAGGGGGGGGGGGGAGGATTTTTGAGAAAATGAACCCAGTTATTGGGAAAAAAACCTGATTATGGTCAAAATGAACCCAGTGTGGAGTGGAAATAAAAGATTTTGGCGAAAATGAGCACTGTTTGGTGTGGAAAACCTGATTTGTGTGAAAATGCACCCAGTTTTGGGGGAAAAAAAAAGGATTTTGTGGAAAATGAACCCATTTTGTGAGGAAAATTTCTGATTATGGGGAAAATGAACGCAATTTAGGGGGAAAACCCCATTTTTGAGGAAACTGAATTCATTTTTGAGGGTGAAAAAAGATTTTGGGGGAAATGAACCCATAATTTGGAAAAAAAGCCCAGATTTTCAGAAAATCATCACTGTTTGGAGGTGAAAACCTGATTTGTGTGAAATTTCACCCAGTTTCTAGGGGGAAAAAAAGGATTTTGGGAAAATGAGCCCAGTAATGGGGAAAAAAACCTGATTTTGGGGAAAATGAACCCAGTTTCGGAGATAAAAAACCTGATTTTGGGGAAATGAACGCAGTGTGGAGGGGAAATACCAGATGTTGGCGAAAATGAACCCAGGAATGGTAAAAAAACCTGATTTTGCGGGAAATCAATCCAGTGTGGAGTGGAAATAGAAGATTTTGTGGAAAATGAACCACTTAGGAGGGGAAAACCTGATTTGTGTGAATATGCACCCAGTTTTGGGGGAAAAATAGGATTTTGGGGAAAATGAACCCAGTCTGGGAGGAAAAAAGCTGATTAGGGGAAAAATGAACCCAGTTTTGGGGGAAAAAAAATGATTATGGGGAAAATGAACACAGTTTGGGAGGAAAAACACATTTTTGAGGAAAATAAACCCAGTTTTGCGGGAAAACCCCGGATTTTGGGGAAAATGAACACAGTTAGGAGAGGAGATAGAAGATTTTGGGGAAAATTAACACTGTTGGGAGGTGAAAACCTGATTTGTGTGAAATTTCACCCAGTTTTAGGGGGAAAAAAAGGATTTTGGGAAAATGAACCCAGTAATGGGGAAAAAAAAAATATTTTGGGCAAAATGAACCCAGAGTGGAAATGAAATACCAGATTTAGGGGAAAATGAACCCATTTTGGAGGGGAAAGCCTGATTTGCGTGAAAATGAACCCTGTTTTGGGGGAACAAAAAGGATTTTGGGGAAAATGAACCCAGTCTGGGGGGGAAAAAGAATTTTTGAGGAAAATGAACCCATTTTTGAGGGGGAAATAAAAGGATATTGGGGAAAATGAACCCAGTAATTGGGAAAAAAACCCAGATTTTGGGGAAAATGAACACTGTTTGGAGGGGAAAACCTGATTTGTGTGAAAATGCACCAAGTTTACTGCGGAAAAAAAAAGGATTTTGGGGAAAATGAACCGAGTTTGGGAGGAAAAAAAACTGATTTTGGGGAAAATGAACGCAGTGTGGAGGGGAAATAACAGATGTTGGCGAAAATGAACACAGTAATGGTAAAAAAACCTGATTTTGTGGGAAATGAACCCAGTGCGGAGTGGAAATAGAAGATTTTGGGGAAAATCAACTCTGTTTGGCGGGGAAAACCTGATTTGTGTGCAAATGCACCCAGTTTTGGGGGGAAAAAAAAGGATTTTGTGGAAAATGAACTGAGTTTGGGAGGGAAAAATCTGATTATGGGGAAAATGAACGCAATTTAGGGGAAAACCCCATTTTTGAGGAAACTGAATTCATTTTTGAGGGTGAAAAAAGATTTTGGGGGAAATGAACCCAGTAATTTGGAAAAAAAAGCCCAGATTTTCAGAAAATCATCACTGTTGGGAGGTGAAAACCTGATTTGTGTGAAATTTCACCCAGTTTTAGGGGGAAAAAAAGGATTTTGGGAAAATGAACCCAGTAATGGGGAAAAAAACCTGATTTTGGGGAAAATGAACGCAGTGTGGAGGGGAAATAACAGATGTTGGCGAAAATGAACCCAGTAATGGTAAAAAAAACTGATTTTGCGGGAAATCAATCCAGTGTGGAGTGGAAATAGACGATTTTGTGGAAAATGAACCCTTTTAGGAGGGGAAAACCTGATTTGTGTGAATATGCACCCAGTTTTGGGGGAAAAATAGGATTTTGGGGAAAATGAACCCAGTCTGGGAGGAAAAAAGCTGATTAGGGGAAAAATGAACCCAGTTTTGGGGGAAAAAAAATGATTATGGGGAAAATGAACACAGTTTGGGAGGAAAAACACATTTTTGAGGAAAATAAACCCAGTTTTGCGGGAAAACCCCGGATTTTGGGGAAAATGAACACAGTTAGGAGAGGAGATAGAAGATTTTGGGGAAAATTAACACTGTTGGGAGGTGAAAACCTGATTTGTGTGAAACTTCACCCAGTTTTAGGGGGAAAAAAAGGATTTTGGGAAAATGAACCCAGTAATGGGGGAAAAAAAATTATTTTGGGCAAAATGAACCCAGAGTGGAAATGAAATACCAGATTTTGGGGAAAATGAACCCATTTTGGAGGGGAAAGCCTGATTTGCGTGAACATGAACCCTGTTTTGGGGGAACAAAAAGGATTTTGGGGAAAATGAACCCAGTCTGGGGGGAAAAAAGAATTTTTGAGGAAAATGAACCCATTTTTGAGGGGGAAATAAAAGGATATTGGGGAAAATGAACCCAGTAATTGGGAAAAAAACCCAGATTTTGGGGAAAATGAACACTGTTTGGAGGGGAAAACCTGATTTGTGTGAAAATGCACCAAGTTTACTGCGGAAAAAAAAGGATTTTGGGGAAAATGAACCGAGTTTGGGAGGAAAAAATCTGATTATGGTGAAAATGAACCCAGTAATTTGGAAAACCAATTTTTGAGGAAAATGAACCCATTTTTGAGGGGGGAAAAAAGGATTTTTGAGAAAGTGAACCCAGTATTTGGGAAAAAAAACCCTGATTTTGGGGAAAGTGAACACAGTGTGGAGTGGAAATCCAAGATTTTGGGGAAAATTAACCCAGTTTGGGAGGAAAATTTCTGATTATTGGGAAAATGAACCCAATTTAGGTGGAAACCCCCATTTTTGAAGGAAACTGGATTCATTTTTGAGGGGGAAAAAAGATTTTGGGGGAAATGAACCCAGTAATTTGGAAAAAAACCCACATTTTTGTAAAAATGAACATTGTTTGGAGGGGAAAACCTGATTTGTGTGAAATTGCACCCATTTTTTTGGGAAAAAAAGGATTTTGGGGAAAATGAACCCAGTTTTGGAGGAAAAAGGCTGATTATGGGGAAAATGAACCCAGTTTGGGAGGAAAAACCCATTTTTGAGGAAAATAAACCCAGTTTTGGGGGAAAACCCCGGATTTTGGGGAAAATGAACACAGTGAGGAGTGGAGATAGAAGATTTTGTGGAAAATGAAGACTGTTGGAAGGTGAAAACCTGATTTGTGTGAAATTTCACCCAGTCTTAGGGGGAAAAAAAAGGATTTTGGGAAAATGAACCCAGTAATGGGGAAAAAAACTGATTTTGGGGAAAATGAACCCAGAGTGGAAATGAAATATCAGATTTTGGGGAAAATGAACCCATTTTGGAGGGGAAAGCCTGATTTGTGCAAAAATTCACCCAGTTTTGGGGGCAATAAATGGGATTTTGGTGAAAATGAACCCAGTTTTGGAGGATAAAAGCTGATTATGGGGAAAATGAACCCAGTCTGGGGGGAAAAAACAATTTTTGAGGAAAATGAACCCATTTTTGAGGGGGAAAAAAAGAATATTGGGGAAAAAGAACCCAGTAATTGGGAAAAAAACCCAGATTTTGGGGAAAATGAACACTGTTTGGAGGGGAAAACCTGATTTGTGTGAAAATGCACCCAGTTTTGGGGGGAAAAAAAAGGATTTTGTGGAAAATGAACCGAGTTTGGGAGGAAAAAATCTGATTATGTGGAAAATGAACCCAGTAATTTGGAAAAAACAGTTTTTGAGGAAAATGAGCCCATTTTTGAGGGGGGGGGGGGGGAGGATTTTTGAGAAAATGAACCCAGTTATTGGGAAAAAAACCTGATTATGGTCAAAATGAACCCAGTGTGGAGTGGAAATAAAAGATTTTGGCGAAAATGAGCACTGTTTGGTGTGGAAAACCTGATTTGTGTGAAAATGCACCCAGTTTTGGGGGAGAAAAAAAGGATTTTGGAGAAAATGAACCCATTTTGTGAGGAAAATTTCTGATTATGGGGAAAATGAACGCAATTTAGGGGGAAAACCCCATTTTTGAGGAAACTGAATTCATTTTTGAGGGTGAAAAAAGATTTTGGGGGAAATGAACCCATAATTTGGAAAAAAAGCCCAGATTTTCAGAAAATCATCACTGTTTGGAGGTGAAAACCTGATTTGTGTGAAATTTCACCCAGTTTCTAGGGGGAAAAAAAGGATTTTGGGAAAATGAACCCAGTAATGGGGAAAAAAACCTGATTTTGGGGAAAATGAACCCAGTTTCGGAGATAAAAAACCTGATTTTGGGGAAATGAACGCAGTGTGGAGGGGAAATACCAGATGTTGGCGAAAATGAACCCAGTAATGGTAAAAAAACCTGATTTTGCGGGAAATCAATCCAGTGTGGAGTGGAAATAGAAGATTTTGTGGAAAATGAACCCTTTTAGGAGGGGAAAACCTGATTTGTGTGAATATGCACCCAGTTTTGGGGGAAAAATAGGATTTTGGGGAAAATGAACCCAGTCTGGGAGGAAAAAAGCTGATTAGGGGAAAAATGAACCCAGTTTTGGGGGAAAAAAAATGATTATGGGGAAAATGAACACAGTTTGGGAGGAAAAACCCATTTTTGAGGAAAATAAACCCAGTTTTGCGGGAAAACCCCGGATTTTGGGGAAAATGAACACAGTTAGGAGAGGAGATAGAAGATTTTGGGGAAAATTAACACTGTTGGGAGGTGAAAACCTGATTTGTGTGAAATTTCACCCAGTTTTAGGGGGAAAAAAAGGATTTTGGGAAAATGAACCCAGTAATGGGGAAAAAAAAATTATTTTGGGCAAAATGAACCCAGAGTGGAAATGAAATACCAGATTTTGGGGAAAATGAACCCATTTTGGAGGGGAAAGCCTGATTTGCGTGAAAATGAACCCTGTTTTGGGGGAACAAAAACGATTTTGGGGAAAATGAACCCAGTCTGGGGGGAAAAAAGAATTTTTGAGGAAAATGAACCCATTTTTGAGGGGGAAATAAAAGGATATTGGGGAAAATGAACCCAGTAATTGGGAAAAAAACCCAGATTTTGGGGAAAATGAACACTGTTTGGAGGGGAAAACCTGATTTGTGTGAAAATGCACCAAGTTTACTGCGGAAAAAAAAGGATTTTGGGGAAAATGAACCGAGTTTGGGAGGAAAAAAAACTGATTTTGGGGAAAATGAACGCAGTGTGGAGGGGAAATAACAGATGTTGGCGAAAATGAACACAGTAATGGTAAAAAAACCTGATTTTGTGGGAAATGAACCCAGTGCGGAGTGGAAATAGAAGATTTTGGGGAAAATCAACTCTGTTTGGCGGGGAAAACCTGATTTGTGTGCAAATGCACCCAGTTTTGGGGGGAAAAAAAGGATTTTGTGGAAAATGAACTGAGTTTGGGAGGGAAAAATCTGATTATGGGGAAAATGAACGCAATTTAGGGGAAAACCCCATTTTTGAGGAAACTGAATTCATTTTTGAGGGTGAAAAAAGATTTTGGGAGAAATGAACCCAGTAATTTGGAAAAAAAAGCCCAGATTTTCAGAAAATCATCACTGTTGGGAGGTGAAAACCTGATTTGTGTGAAATTTCACCCAGTTTTAGGGGGAAAAAAAGGATTTTGGGAAAATGAACCCAGTAATGGGGAAAAAAACCTGATTTTGGGGAAAATGAACGCAGTGTGGAGGGGAAATACCAGATGTTGGCGAAAATGAACCCAGGAATGGTGAAAAACCCTGATTTTGCGGGAAATCAATCCATTGTGGAGTGGAAATAGAAGATTTTGTGGAAAATGAACCCTTTTAGGAGGGGAAAACCTGATTTGTGTGAATATGCACCCAGTTTTGGGGGAAAAATAGGATTTTGGGGAAAATGAACCCAGTCTGGGAGGAAAAAAGCTGATTAGGGGAAAAACGAACCCAGTTTTGGGGGAAAAAAATGATTATGGGGAAAATGAACACAGTTTGGGAGGAAAAACCCATTTTTGAGGAAAATAAACCCAGTTTTGGGGGAAAACCCCGGATTTTGGGGAAAATGAACACAGTTAGGAGAGGAGATAGAAGATTTGGGGGAAAATTAACACTGTTGGGAGGTGAAAACCTGATTTGTGTGAAATTTCACCCAGTTTTAGGGGGAAAAAAAAGATTTTGGGAAAATGAACCCAGTAATGGGGGAAAAAAAATGATTTTGGGGAAAATGAACCCAGAGTGGAAATGAAATACCAGATTTTGGGGAAAATGAACCCATTTTGGAGGGGAAAGCCTGATTTGCGTGAAAATGAACCCTGTTTTGGGGGAACAAAAAGGATTTTGGGGAAAATGAACCCAGTCTGGGGGGAAAAAACAATTTTTGAGGAAAATGAACCCATTTTTGAGGGGGAAATAAAAGGATATTGGGGAAAATGAACCCAGTAATTCGGAAAAAACCCCAGATTTTGGGGAAAATGAACACTGTTTGGAGGGGAAAACCTGATTTGTGTGAAAATGCACCCCGTTTACTGTGGAAAAAATCTGATTATGGTGAAAATGAACCCAGTAATTTGGAAAACCAATTTTTGAGGAAAATGAACCCATTTTTGAGGGGGGAAAAAAGGATTTTTGAGAAAGTGAACCCAGTATTTGGGAAAAAAAACCCTGATTTTGGGGAAAGTGAACACAGTGTGGAGTGGAAATCCAAGATTTTGGGGAAAATTAACCCAGTTTGGGAGGAAAATTTCTGATTATTGGGAAAATGAACCCAATTTAGGTGGAAACCCCCATTTTTGAATGAAACTGGATTCATTTTTGAGGGGGAAAAAAGATTTTGGGGGAAATGAACCCAGTAATTTGGAAAAAAACCCAGATTTTTGTAAAAATGAACATTGTTTGGAGGGGAAAACCTGATTTGTGTGAAATTGCACACATTTTTTTTGGGAAAAAAAGGATTTTGGGGAAAATGAACCCAGTTTGGGAGGAAAAAGGCTGATTATGGGGAAAATGAACCCAGTTTGGGAGGAAAAACCCATTTTTGAGGAAAATAAACCCAGTTTTGGGGGAAAACCCCGGATTTTGGGGAAAATGAACACAGTGAGGAGTGGAGATAGAAGATTTTGGGGAAAATTGACACTGTTGGGAGGTGAAAACCTGATTTGTGTGAAATTTCACCCAGTCTTAGGGGGAAAAAAAAGGATTTTGGGAAAATGAACCCAGTAATGGGGAAAAAACCTGATTTTGGGGAAAATGAACCCAGAGTGGAAATGAAATACCAGATTTTGGGGAAAATGAACCCATTTTGGATGGGAAAGCCTGATTTGTGCGAAAATTCACCCAGTTTTTGGGGCAATAAATGGGATTTTGGTGAAAATGAACCCAGTTTTGGAGGATAAAAGCTGATTATGGGGAAAATGAACCCAGTCTGGAGGGAAAAAACAATTTTTGAGGAAAATGAACCCATTATAGAGGGGGAAAAAAAGGATATTGGGGAAAATGAACCCAGTAATTGGGAAAAAAAAACAGATTTTGGGGAAAATGAACACTGTTTGGAGGGGAAAACCTGATTTGTGTGAAAATGCACCCAGTTTAGGTTGGAAAAAAAAAGGATTTTGGGGAAAATGAACCGAGTTTGGGGGGAAAAAACCTGATTTTGGGGAAAATGAACCCAGTGTGGCGTGGAAATAGAAGATTTTGGGGAAAATGAACTCTGGAGGGGGAAACCTGATTTGTGTGAAATTTCACACAGTTTTAGGGGGAAAAAAGGATTTTTGGATAATGAACCCAGTTTGGAAAGAAAAAACCATGATTTTGGGGAAAATGAACCCAGTTTGGGAGGAAAAACCCCTGATTTTGGGGAAAATGAACGCAGTGTGGAGGGGAAATAACAGATGTTGGCGAAAATGAACCCAGTAATGGTAAAAAAACCTGATTTTGGGGGAAATGAACCCAGTGTGGAGTGGAAATAGAAGATTTTGGGGAAAATCAACTCTGTTTGGCGGGGAAAACCTGATTTGTGTGCAAATGCACCCAGTTTTGGGGGGAAAAAAAGGATTTTGTGGAAAATGAACTGAGTTTGGGAGGGAAAAATCTGATTATGGGGAAAATGAACGCAATTTAGGGGAAAACCCCATTTTTGAGGAAACTGAATTCATTTTTGAGGGTGAAAAAAGATTTTGGGGGAAATGAACCCAGTAATTTGGAAAAAAAAGCCCAGATTTTCAGAAAATCATCACTGTTGGGAGGTGAAAACCTGATTTGTGTGAAATTTCACCCAGTTTTAGGGGGAAAAAAAGGATTTTGGGAAAATGAACCCAGTAATGGGGAAAAAAACCTGATTTTGGGGAAAATGAACGCAGTGTGGAGGGGAAATACCAGATGTTGGCGAAAATGAACCCAGGAATGGTGAAAAACCCTGATTTTGCGGGAAATCAATCCATTGTGGAGTGGAAATAGAAGATTTTGTGGAAAATGAACCCTTTTAGGAGGGGAAAACCTGATTTGTGTGAATATGCACCCAGTTTTGGGGGAAAAATAGGATTTTGGGGAAAATGAACCCAGTCTGGGAGGAAAAAAGCTGATTAGGGGAAAAACGAACCCAGTTTTGGGGGAAAAAAATGATTATGGGGAAAATGAACACAGTTTGGGAGGAAAAACCCATTTTTGAGGAAAATAAACCCAGTTTTGGGGGAAAACCCCGGATTTTGGGGAAAATGAACACAGTTAGGAGAGGAGATAGAAGATTTGGGGGAAAATTAACACTGTTGGGAGGTGAAAACCTGATTTGTGTGAAATTTCACCCAGTTTTAGGGGGAAAAAAAAGATTTTGGGAAAATGAACCCAGTAATGGGGGAAAAAAAATGATTTTGGGGAAAATGAACCCAGAGTGGAAATGAAATACCAGATTTTGGGGAAAATGAACCCATTTTGGAGGGGAAAGCCTGATTTGCGTGAAAATGAACCCTGTTTTGGGGGAACAAAAAGGATTTTGGGGAAAATGAACCCAGTCTGGGGGGAAAAAACAATTTTTGAGGAAAATGAACCCATTTTTGAGGGGGAAATAAAAGGATATTGGGGAAAATGAACCCAGTAATTCGGAAAAAACCCCAGATTTTGGGGAAAATGAACACTGTTTGGAGGGGAAAACCTGATTTGTGTGAAAATGCACCCCGTTTACTGTGGAAAAAATCTGATTATGGTGAAAATGAACCCAGTAATTTGGAAAACCAATTTTTGAGGAAAATGAACCCATTTTTGAGGGGGGAAAAAAGGATTTTTGAGAAAGTGAACCCAGTATTTGGGAAAAAAAACCCTGATTTTGGGGAAAGTGAACACAGTGTGGAGTGGAAATCCAAGATTTTGGGGAAAATTAACCCAGTTTGGGAGGAAAATTTCTGATTATTGGGAAAATGAACCCAATTTAGGTGGAAACCCCCATTTTTGAATGAAACTGGATTCATTTTTGAGGGGGAAAAAAGATTTTGGGGGAAATGAACCCAGTAATTTGGAAAAAAACCCAGATTTTTGTAAAAATGAACATTGTTTGGAGGGGAAAACCTGATTTGTGTGAAATTGCACACATTTTTTTTGGGAAAAAAAGGATTTTGGGGAAAATGAACCCAGTTTGGGAGGAAAAAGGCTGATTATGGGGAAAATGAACCCAGTTTGGGAGGAAAAACCCATTTTTGAGGAAAATAAACCCAGTTTTGGGGGAAAACCCCGGATTTTGGGGAAAATGAACACAGTGAGGAGTGGAGATAGAAGATTTTGGGGAAAATTGACACTGTTGGGAGGTGAAAACCTGATTTGTGTGAAATTTCACCCAGTCTTAGGGGGAAAAAAAAGGATTTTGGGAAAATGAACCCAGTAATGGGGAAAAAACCTGATTTTGGGGAAAATGAACCCAGAGTGGAAATGAAATACCAGATTTTGGGGAAAATGAACCCATTTTGGATGGGAAAGCCTGATTTGTGCGAAAATTCACCCAGTTTTTGGGGCAATAAATGGGATTTTGGTGAAAATGAACCCAGTTTTGGAGGATAAAAGCTGATTATGGGGAAAATGAACCCAGTCTGGAGGGAAAAAACAATTTTTGAGGAAAATGAACCCATTATAGAGGGGGAAAAAAAGGATATTGGGGAAAATGAACCCAGTAATTGGGAAAAAAAAACAGATTTTGGGGAAAATGAACACTGTTTGGAGGGGAAAACCTGATTTGTGTGAAAATGCACCCAGTTTAGGTTGGAAAAAAAAAGGATTTTGGGGAAAATGAACCGAGTTTGGGGGGAAAAAACCTGATTTTGGGGAAAATGAACCCAGTGTGGCGTGGAAATAGAAGATTTTGGGGAAAATGAACTCTGGAGGGGGAAACCTGATTTGTGTGAAATTTCACACAGTTTTAGGGGGAAAAAAGGATTTTTGGATAATGAACCCAGTTTGGAAAGAAAAAACCATGATTTTGGGGAAAATGAACCCAGTTTGGGAGGAAAAACCCCTGATTTTGGGGAAAATGAACGCAGTGTGGAGGGGAAATAACAGATGTTGGCGAAAATGAACCCAGTAATGGTAAAAAAACCTGATTTTGGGGGAAATGAACCCAGTGTGGAGTGGAAATAGAAGATTTTGGGGAAAATCAACTCTGTTTGGCGGGGAAAACCTGATTTGTGTGCAAATGCACCCAGTTTTGGGGGGAAAAAAAGGATTTTGTGGAAAATGAACTGAGTTTGGGAGGGAAAAATCTGATTATGGGGAAAATGAACGCAATTTAGGGGAAAACCCCATTTTTGAGGAAACTGAATTCATTTTTGAGGGTGAAAAAAGATTTTGGGGGAAATGAACCCAGTAATTTGGAAAAAAAAGCCCAGATTTTCAGAAAATCATCACTGTTGGGAGGTGAAAACCTGATTTGTGTGAAATTTCACCCAGTTTTAGGGGGAAAAAAAGGATTTTGGGAAAATGAACCCAGTAATGGGGAAAAAAACCTGATTTTGGGGAAAATGAACGCAGTGTGGAGGGGAAATACCAGATGTTGGCGAAAATGAACCCAGGAATGGTGAAAAACCCTGATTTTGCGGGAAATCAATCCATTGTGGAGTGGAAATAGAAGATTTTGTGGAAAATGAACCCTTTTAGGAGGGGAAAACCTGATTTGTGTGAATATGCACCCAGTTTTGGGGGAAAAATAGGATTTTGGGGAAAATGAACCCAGTCTGGGAGGAAAAAAGCTGATTAGGGGAAAAACGAACCCAGTTTTGGGGGAAAAAAATGATTATGGGGAAAATGAACACAGTTTGGGAGGAAAAACCCATTTTTGAGGAAAATAAACCCAGTTTTGGGGGAAAACCCCGGATTTTGGGGAAAATGAACACAGTTAGGAGAGGAGATAGAAGATTTGGGGGAAAATTAACACTGTTGGGAGGTGAAAACCTGATTTGTGTGAAATTTCACCCAGTTTTAGGGGGAAAAAAAAGATTTTGGGAAAATGAACCCAGTAATGGGGGAAAAAAAATGATTTTGGGGAAAATGAACCCAGAGTGGAAATGAAATACCAGATTTTGGGGAAAATGAACCCATTTTGGAGGGGAAAGCCTGATTTGCGTGAAAATGAACCCTGTTTTGGGGGAACAAAAAGGATTTTGGGGAAAATGAACCCAGTCTGGGGGGAAAAAACAATTTTTGAGGAAAATGAACCCATTTTTGAGGGGGAAATAAAAGGATATTGGGGAAAATGAACCCAGTAATTCGGAAAAAACCCCAGATTTTGGGGAAAATGAACACTGTTTGGAGGGGAAAACCTGATTTGTGTGAAAATGCACCCCGTTTACTGTGGAAAAAATCTGATTATGGTGAAAATGAACCCAGTAATTTGGAAAACCAATTTTTGAGGAAAATGAACCCATTTTTGAGGGGGGAAAAAAGGATTTTTGAGAAAGTGAACCCAGTATTTGGGAAAAAAAACCCTGATTTTCGGGAAAGTGAACACAGTGTGGAGTGGAAATCCAAGATTTTGGGGAAAATTAACCCAGTTTGGGAGGAAAATTTCTGATTATTGGGAAAATGAACCCAATTTAGGTGGAAACCCCCATTTTTGAATGAAACTGGATTCATTTTTGAGGGGGAAAAAAGATTTTGGGGGAAATGAACCCAGTAATTTGGAAAAAAACCCAGATTTTTGTAAAAATGAACATTGTTTGGAGGGGAAAACCTGATTTGTGTGAAATTGCACACATTTTTTTTGGGAAAAAAAGGATTTTGGGGAAAATGAACCCAGTTTGGGAGGAAAAAGGCTGATTATGGGGAAAATGAACCCAGTTTGGGAGGAAAAACCCATTTTTGAGGAAAATAAACCCAGTTTTGGGGGAAAACCCCGGATTTTGGGGAAAATGAACACAGTGAGGAGTGGAGATAGAAGATTTTGGGGAAAATTGACACTGTTGGGAGGTGAAAACCTGATTTGTGTGAAATTTCACCCAGTCTTAGGGGGAAAAAAAAGGATTTTGGGAAAATGAACCCAGTAATGGGGAAAAAACCTGATTTTGGGGAAAATGAACCCAGAGTGGAAATGAAATACCAGATTTTGGGGAAAATGAACCCATTTTGGATGGGAAAGCCTGATTTGTGCGAAAATTCACCCAGTTTTTGGGGCAATAAATGGGATTTTGGTGAAAATGAACCCAGTTTTGGAGGATAAAAGCTGATTATGGGGAAAATGAACCCAGTCTGGAGGGAAAAAACAATTTTTGAGGAAAATGAACCCATTATAGAGGGGGAAAAAAAGGATATTGGGGAAAATGAACCCAGTAATTGGGAAAAAAAAACAGATTTTGGGGAAAATGAACACTGTTTGGAGGGGAAAACCTGATTTGTGTGAAAATGCACCCAGTTTAGGTTGGAAAAAAAAAGGATTTTGGGGAAAATGAACCGAGTTTGGGGGGAAAAAACCTGATTTTGGGGAAAATGAACCCAGTGTGGCGTGGAAATAGAAGATTTTGGGGAAAATGAACTCTGGAGGGGGAAACCTGATTTGTGTGAAATTTCACACAGTTTTAGGGGGAAAAAAGGATTTTTGGATAATGAACCCAGTTTGGAAAGAAAAAACCATGATTTTGGGGAAAATGAACCCAGTTTGGGAGGAAAAACCCCTGATTTTGGGGAAAATGAACGCAGTGTGGAGGGGAAATAACAGATGTTGGCGAAAATGAACCCAGTAATGGTAAAAAAACCTGATTTTGGGGGAAATGAACCCAGTGTGGAGTGGAAATAGAAGATTTTGGGGAAAATCAACTCTGTTTGGCGGGGAAAACCTGATTTGTGTGCAAATGCACCCAGTTTTGGGGGGAAAAAAAGGATTTTGTGGAAAATGAACTGAGTTTGGGAGGGAAAAATCTGATTATGGGGAAAATGAACCCAGTAATTTGGAAAAAACAATTTTTGAGGAAAAGGAGCCCATTTTTGAGGGGGGGGGGGGGGAAGGATTTTTGAGAAAATGAACCCAGTTATTGGGAAAAAAAATCTGATTATGGTCAAAATGAACCCAGTGTGGAGTGGAAATAAAAGATTTTGGCGAAAATGAGCACTGTTTGGTGTGGAAAACCTGATTTGTGTGAAAAGGCACCCAGTTTTGGGGGAGAAAAAAAAGATTTTGGGGAAAATGAACCCATTTTGTGAGGAAAATTTCTGATTATGGGGAAAATGAACGCAATTTAGGGGGAAAACCCCATTTTTGAGGAAACTGAATTCATTTTTGAGGGTGAAAAAAGATTTTGGGGGAAATGAACCCAGTAATTTGGAAAAAAAGCCCAGATTTTCAGAAAATCATCACTGTTTGGAGGTGAAAACCTGATTTGTGTGAAATTTCACCCAGTTTCTAGGGGGAAAAAAAGGATTTTGGGAAAATGAACCCAGTAATGGGGAAAAAAACCTGATTTTGGGGAAAATGAACCCAGTTTGGGAGATAAAAAAACTGATTTTGGGGAAAATGAACGCAGTGTGGAGGGGAAATACCAGATGTTGGCGAAAATGAACCCAGGAATGGTAAAAAACCCTGATTTTGCGGGAAATCAATCCATTGTGGAGTGGAAATAGAAGATTTTGTGGAAAATGAACCCTTTTAGGAGGGGAAAACCTGATTTGTGTGAATATGCACCCAGTTTTGGGGGAAAAATAGGATTTTGGGGAAAATGAACCCAGTCTGGGAGGAAAAAAGCTGATTAGGGGAAAAACGAACCCAGTTTTGGGGGAAAAAAAATGATTATGGGGAAAATGAACACAGTTTGGGAGGAAAAACCCATTTTTGAGGAAAATAAACCCAGTTTTGGGGGAAAACCCCGGATTTTGGGGAAAATGAACACAGTTAGGAGAGGAGATAGAAGATTTGGGAGAAAATAAACACTGTTGGGAGGTGAAAACCTGATTTGTGTGAAATTTCACCCAGTTTTAGGGGGAAAAAAAAGATTTTGGGAAAATGAACCCAGTAATGGGGGAAAAAAATGATTTTGGGGAAAATGAACCCAGAGTGGAAATGAAATACCAGATTTTGGGGAAAATGAACCCATTTTGGAGGGGAAAGCCTGATTTGCGTGAAAATGAACCCTGTTTTGGGGGAACAAAAAGGATTTTGGGGAAAATGAACCCAGTCTGGGGGGAAAAAACAATTTTTGAGGAAAATGAACCCATTTTTGAGGGGGAAATAAAAGGATATTGGGGAAAATGAACCCAGTAATTCGGAAAAAACCCCAGATTTTGGGGAAAATGAACACTGTTTGGAGGGGAAAACCTGATTTGTGTGAAAATGCACCCCGTTTACTGTGGAAAAAATCTGATTATGGTGAAAATGAACCCAGTAATTTGGAAAACCAATTTTTGAGGAAAATGAACCCATTTTTGAGGGGGGAAAAAAGGATTTTTGAGAAAGTGAACCCAGTATTTGGGAAAAAAAACCCTGATTTTGGGGAAAGTGAACACAGTGTGGAGTGGAAATCCAGGATTTTGGGGAAAATTAACCCAGTTTGGGAGGAAAATTTCTGATTATTGGGAAAATGAACCCAATTTAGGTGGAAACCCCCATTTTTGAATGAAACTGGATTCATTTTTGAGGGGGAAAAAAGATTTTGGGGGAAATGAACCCAGTAATTTGGAAAAAAACCCACATTTTTGTAAAAATGAACATTGTTTGGAGGGGAAAACCTGATTTGTGTGAAATTGCACACATTTTTTTTGGGAAAAAAAGGATTTTGGGGAAAATGAACCCAGTTTGGGAGGAAAAAGGCTGATTATGGGGAAAATGAACCCAGTTTGGGAGCAAAAACCCATTTTTGAGGAAAATAAACCCAGTTTTGGGGGAAAACCCCGGATTTTGGGGAAAATGAACACAGTGAGGAGTGGAGATAGAAGATTTTGGGGAAAATTAACACTGTTGGGAGGTGAAAACCTGATTTGTGTGAAATTTCACCCAGTCTTAGGGGGAAAAAAAAGGATTTTGGGAAAATGAACCCAGTAATGGGGAAAAAAACTGATTTTGGGGAAAATGAACCCAGAGTGGAAATGAAATACCAGATTTTGGGGAAAATGAACCCATTTTGGAGGGGAAAGCCTGATTTGTGCGAAAATTCACCCAGTTTTTGGGGCAATAAATGGGATTTTGGTGAAAATGAACCCAGTTTTGGAGGATAAAAGCTGATTATGGGGAAAATGAACCCAGTCTGGAGGGAAAAAACAATTTTTGAGGAAAATGAACCCATTATAGAGGGGGAAAAAAAGGATATTGGGGAAAATGAACCCAGTAATTGGGAAAAAAAAACAGATTTTGGGGAAAATGAACACTGTTTGGAGGGGAAAACCTGATTTGTGTGAAAATGCACCCAGTTTAGGTTGGAAAAAAAAAGGATTTTGGGGAAAATGAACCGAGTTTGGGGGG
Source organism: Tapera naevia (assembly GCA_033556795.1). NCBI lineage: Eukaryota > Metazoa > Chordata > Aves > Cuculiformes > Neomorphidae > Tapera > Tapera naevia. The sequence continues at coordinate 114,632 of JAUMJJ010000090.1, read as the reverse complement.
AAAAAACCTGATTTTGGGGAAAATGAACCCAGTGTGGCGTGGAAATAGAAGATTTTGGGGAAAATGAACTCTGGAGGGGGAAACCTGATTTGTGTGAAATTTCACACAGTTTTAGGGGGAAAAAAGGATTTTTGGATAATGAACCCAGTTTGGAAAGAAAAAACCATGATTTTGGGGAAAATGAACCCAGTTTGGGAGGAAAAACCCCTGATTTTGGGGAAAATGAACGCAGTGTGGAGGGGAAATAACAGATGTTGGCGAAAATGAACCCAGTAATGGTAAAAAAACCTGATTTTGGGGGAAATGAACCCAGTGTGGAGTGGAAATAGAAGATTTTGGGGAAAATCAACTCTGTTTGGCGGGGAAAACCTGATTTGTGTGCAAATGCACCCAGTTTTGGGGGGAAAAAAAGGATTTTGTGGAAAATGAACTGAGTTTGGGAGGGAAAAATCTGATTATGGGGAAAATGAACCCAGTAATTTGGAAAAAACAATTTTTGAGGAAAAGGAGCCCATTTTTGAGGGGGGGGGGGGGGGGAAGGATTTTTGAGAAAATGAACCCAGTTATTGGGAAAAAAAATCTGATTATGGTCAAAATGAACCCAGTGTGGAGTGGAAATAAAAGATTTTGGCGAAAATGAGCACTGTTTGGTGTGGAAAACCTGATTTGTGTGAAAAGGCACCCAGTTTTGGGGGAGAAAAAAAAGATTTTGGGGAAAATGAACCCATTTTGTGAGGAAAATTTCTGATTATGGGGAAAATGAACGCAATTTAGGGGGAAAACCCCATTTTTGAGGAAACTGAATTCATTTTTGAGGGTGAAAAAAGATTTTGGGGGAAATGAACCCAGTAATTTGGAAAAAAAGCCCAGATTTTCAGAAAATCATCACTGTTTGGAGGTGAAAACCTGATTTGTGTGAAATTTCACCCAGTTTTAGGGGGAAAAAAAGGATTTTGGGAAAATGAACCCAGTAATGGGGAAAAAAACCTGATTTTGGGGAAAATGAACCCAGTTTGGGAGATAAAAAAACTGATTTTGGGGAAAATGAACGCAGTGTGGAGGGGAAATACCAGATGTTGGCGAAAATGAACCCAGGAATGGTAAAAAACCCTGATTTTGCGGGAAATCAATCCATTGTGGAGTGGAAATAGAAGATTTTGTGGAAAATGAACCCTTTTAGGAGGGGAAAACCTGATTTGTGTGAATATGCACCCAGTTTTGGGGGAAAAATAGGATTTTGGGGAAAATGAACCCAGTCTGGGAGGAAAAAAGCTGATTAGGGGAAAAACGAACCCAGTTTTGGGGGAAAAAAAATGATTATGGGGAAAATGAACACAGTTTGGGAGGAAAAACCCATTTTTGAGGAAAATAAACCCAGTTTTGGGGGAAAACCCCGGATTTTGGGGAAAATGAACACAGTTAGGAGAGGAGATAGAAGATTTGGGGGAAAATTAACACTGTTGGGAGGTGAAAACCTGATTTGTGTGAAATTTCACCCAGTTTTAGGGGGAAAAAAAAGATTTTGGGAAAATGAACCCAGTAATGGGGGAAAAAAAATGATTTTGGGGAAAATGAACCCAGAGTGGAAATGAAATACCAGATTTTGGGGAAAATGAACCCATTTTGGAGGGGAAAGCCTGATTTGCGTGAAAATGAACCCTGTTTTGGGGGAACAAAAAGGATTTTGGGGAAAATGAACCCAGTCTGGGGGGAAAAAACAATTTTTGAGGAAAATGAACCCATTTTTGAGGGGGAAATAAAAGGATATTGGGGAAAATGAACCCAGTAATTCGGAAAAAACCCCAGATTTTGGGGAAAATGAACACTGTTTGGAGGGGAAAACCTGATTTGTGTGAAAATGCACCCCGTTTACTGTGGAAAAAATCTGATTATGGTGAAAATGAACCCAGTAATTTGGAAAACCAATTTTTGAGGAAAATGAACCCATTTTTGAGGGGGGAAAAAAGGATTTTTGAGAAAGTGAACCCAGTATTTGGGAAAAAAACCCTGATTTTGGGGAAAGTGAACACAGTGTGGAGTGGAAATCCAAGATTTTGGGGAAAATTAACCCAGTTTGGGAGGAAAATTTCTGATTATTGGGAAAATGAACCCAATTTAGGTGGAAACCCCCATTTTTGAAGGAAACTGGATTCATTTTTGAGGGGGAAAAAAGATTTTGGGGGAAATGAACCCAGTAATTTGGAAAAAAACCCAGATTTTTGTAAAAATGAACATTGTTTGGAGGGGAAAACCTGATTTGTGTGAAATTGCACACATTTTTTTTGGGAAAAAAAGGATTTTGGGGAAAATGAACCCAGTTTGGGGGGAAAAAGGCTGATTATGGGGAAAATGAACCCAGTTTGGGAGCAAAAACCCATTTTTGAGGAAAATAAACCCAGTTTTGGGGGAAAACCCCGGATTTTGGGGAAAATGAACACAGTGAGGAGTGGAGATAGAAGATTTTGGGGAAAATTAACACTGTTGGGAGGTGAAAACCTGATTTGTGTGAAATTTCACCCAGTCTTAGGGGGAAAAAAAAGGATTTTGGGAAAATGAACCCAGTAATGGGGAAAAAAACTGATTTTGGGGAAAATGAACCCAGAGTGGAAATGAAATACCAGATTTTGGGGAAAATGAACCCATTTTGGAGGGGAAAGCCTGATTTGTGCGAAAATTCACCCAGTTTTTGGGGCAATAAATGGGATTTTGGTGAAAATGAACCCAGTTTTGGAGGATAAAAGCTGATTATGGGGAAAATGAACCCAGTCTGGAGGGAAAAAACAATTTTTGAGGAAAATGAACCCATTATAGAGGGGGAAAAAAAGGATATTGGGGAAAATGAACCCAGTAATTGGGAAAAAAAAACAGATTTTGGGGAAAATGAACACTGTTTGGAGGGGAAAACCTGATTTGTGTGAAAATGCACCCAGTTTAGGTTGGAAAAAAAAAGGATTTTGGGGAAAATGAACCGAGTTTGGGGGGAAAAATCCTGATTTTGGGGAAAATGAACCCAGTGTGGCGTGGAAATAGAAGATTTTGGGGAAAATGAACCCTTTTAGGAGGGGAAAACCTGATTTGTGTGAAATTTCACACAGTTTTAGGGGGAAAAAAGGATTTTTGGATAATGAACCCAGTTTGGAAAGAAAAAACATGATTTTGGGGAAAATGAACCCAGTTTGGGAGGAAAAACCCCTGATTTTGGGGAAAATGAACGCAGTGTGGAGGGGAAATAACAGATGTTGGCGAAAATGAACCCAGTAATGGTAAAAAAACCTGATTTTGGGGGAAATGAACCCAGTGTGGAGTGGAAATAGAAGATTTTGGGGAAAATCAACTCTGTTTGGCGGGGAAAACCTGATTTGTGTGCAAATGCACCCAGTTTTGGGGGGAAAAAAAGGATTTTGTGGAAAATGAACTGAGTTTGGGAGGGAAAAATCTGATTATGGGGAAAATGAACCCAGTAATTTGGAAAAAACAATTTTTGAGGAAAAGGAGCCCATTTTTGAGGGGGGGGGGGGGAAGGATTTTTGAGAAAATGAACCCAGTTATTGGGAAAAAAAATCTGATTATGGTCAAAATGAACCCAGTGTGGAGTGGAAATAAAAGATTTTGGCAAAAATGAGCACTGTTTGGTGTGGAAAACCTGATTTGTGTGAAAAGGCACCCAGTTTTGGGGGAGAAAAAAAAGATTTTGGGGAAAATGAACCCATTTTGTGAGGAAAATTTCTGATTATGGGGAAAATGAACGCAATTTAGGGGGAAAACCCCATTTTTGAGGAAACTGAATTCATTTTTGAGGGTGAAAAAAGATTTTGGGGGAAATGAACCCAGTAATTTGGAAAAAAAGCCCAGATTTTCAGAAAATCATCACTGTTTGGAGGTGAAAACCTGATTTGTGTGAAATTTCACCCAGTTTTAGGGGGAAAAAAAGGATTTTGGGAAAATGAACCCAGTAATGGGGAAAAAAACCTGATTTTGGGGAAAATGAACCCAGTTTGGGAGATAAAAAAACTGATTTTGGGGAAAATGAACGCAGTGTGGAGGGGAAATACCAGATGTTGGCGAAAATGAACCCAGGAATGGTAAAAAACCCTGATTTTGCAGGAAATCAATCCATTGTGGAGTGGAAATAGAAGATTTTGTGGAAAATGAACCCTTTTAGGAGGGGAAAACCTGATTTGTGTGAATATGCACCCAGTTTTGGGGGAAAAATAGGATTTTGGGGAAAATGAACCCAGTCTGGGAGGAAAAAAGCTGATTAGGGGAAAAACGAACCCAGTTTTGGGGGAAAAAAAATGATTATGGGGAAAATGAACACAGTTTGGGAGGAAAAACCCATTTTTGAGGAAAATAAACCCAGTTTTGGGGGAAAACCCCGGATTTTGGGGAAAATGAACACAGTTAGGAGAGGAGATAGAAGATTTGGGGGAAAATTAACACTGTTGGGAGGTGAAAACCTGATTTGTGTGAAATTTCACCCAGTTTTAGGGGGAAAAAAAAGATTTTGGGAAAATGAACCCAGTAATGGGGGAAAAAAAATGATTTTGGGGAAAATGAACCCAGAGTGGAAATGAAATACCAGATTTTGGGGAAAATGAACCCATTTTGGAGGGGAAAGCCTGATTTGCGTGAAAATGAACCCTGTTTTGGGGGAACAAAAAGGATTTTGGGGAAAATGAACCCAGTCTGGGGGGAAAAAACAATTTTTGAGGAAAATGAACCCATTTTTGAGGGGGAAATAAAAGGATATTGGGGAAAATGAACCCAGTAATTCGGAAAAAACCCCAGATTTTGGGGAAAATGAACACTGTTTGGAGGGGAAAACCTGATTTGTGTGAAAATGCACCCCGTTTACTGTGGAAAAAATCTGATTATGGTGAAAATGAACCCAGTAATTTGGAAAACCAATTTTTGAGGAAAATGAACCCATTTTTGAGGGGGGAAAAAAGGATTTTTGAGAAAGTGAACCCAGTATTTGGGAAAAAAACCCTGATTTTGGGGAAAGTGAACACAGTGTGGAGTGGAAATCCAAGATTTTGGGGAAAATTAACCCAGTTTGGGAGGAAAATTTCTGATTATTGGGAAAATGAACCCAATTTAGGTGGAAACCCCCATTTTTGAAGGAAACTGGATTCATTTTTGAGGGGGAAAAAAGATTTTGGGGGAAATGAACCCAGTAATTTGGAAAAAAACCCAGATTTTTGTAAAAATGAACATTGTTTGGAGGGGAAAACCTGATTTGTGTGAAATTGCACACATTTTTTTTGGGAAAAAAAGGATTTTGGGGAAAATGAACCCAGTTTGGGGGGAAAAAGGCTGATTATGGGGAAAATGAACCCAGTTTGGGAGCAAAAACCCATTTTTGAGGAAAATAAACCCAGTTTTGGGGGAAAACCCCGGATTTTGGGGAAAATGAACACAGTGAGGAGTGGAGATAGAAGATTTTGGGGAAAATTAACACTGTTGGGAGGTGAAAACCTGATTTGTGTGAAATTTCACCCAGTCTTAGGGGGAAAAAAAAGGATTTTAGGAAAATGAACCCAGTAATGGGGAAAAAAACTGATTTTGGGGAAAATGAACCCAGAGTGGAAATGAAATACCAGATTTTGGGGAAAATGAACCCATTTTGGAGGGGAAAGCCTGATTTGTGCGAAAATTCACCCAGTTTTTGGGGCAATAAATGGGATTTTGGTGAAAATGAACCCAGTTTTGGAGGATAAAAGCTGATTATGGGGAAAATGAACCCAGTCTGGAGGGAAAAAACAATTTTTGAGGAAAATGAACCCATTATAGAGGGGGAAAAAAAGGATATTGGGGAAAATGAACCCAGTAATTGGGAAAAAAAAACAGATTTTGGGGAAAATGAACACTGTTTGGAGGGGAAAACCTGATTTGTGTGAAAATGCACCCAGTTTAGGTTGGAAAAAAAAAGGATTTTGGGGAAAATGAACCGAGTTTGGGGGGAAAAAACCTGATTTTGGGGAAAATGAACCCAGTGTGGCGTGGAAATAGAAGATTTTGGGGAAAATGAACTCTGGAGGGGGAAACCTGATTTGTGTGAAATTTCACACAGTTTTAGGGGGAAAAAAGGATTTTTGGATAATGAACCCAGTTTGGAAAGAAAAAACCATGATTTTGGGGAAAATGAACCCAGTTTGGGAGGAAAAACCCCTGATTTTGGGGAAAATGAACGCAGTGTGGAGGGAAAATAACAGATGTTGGCGAAAATGAACCCAGTAATGGTAAAAAAACCTGATTTTGGGGGAAATGAACCCAGTGTGGAGTGGAAATAGAAGATTTTGGGGAAAATCAACTCTGTTTGGCGGGGAAAACCTGATTTGTGTGCAAATGCACCCAGTTTTGGGGGGAAAAAAAGGATTTTGTGGAAAATGAACTGAGTTTGGGAGGGAAAAATCTGATTATGGGGAAAATGAACCCAGTAATTTGGAAAAAACAATTTTTGAGGAAAAGGAGCCCATTTTTGAGGGGGGGGGGGGGGGAAGGATTTTTGAGAAAATGAACCCAGTTATTGGGAAAAAAAATCTGATTATGGTCAAAATGAACCCAGTGTGGAGTGGAAATAAAAGATTTTGGCGAAAATGAGCACTGTTTGGTGTGGAAAACCTGATTTGTGTGAAAAGGCACCCAGTTTTGGGGGAGAAAAAAAAGATTTTGGGGAAAATGAACCCATTTTGTGAGGAAAATTTCTGATTATGGGGAAAATGAACGCAATTTAGGGGGAAAACCCCATTTTTGAGGAAACTGAATTCATTTTTGAGGGTGAAAAAAGATTTTGGGGGAAATGAACCCAGTAATTTGGAAAAAAAGCCCAGATTTTCAGAAAATCATCACTGTTTGGAGGTGAAAACCTGATTTGTGTGAAATTTCACCCAGTTTTAGGGGGAAAAAAAGGATTTTGGGAAAATGAACCCAGTAATGGGGAAAAAAACCTGATTTTGGGGAAAATGAACCCAGTTTGGGAGATAAAAAAACTGATTTTGGGGAAAATGAACGCAGTGTGGAGGGGAAATACCAGATGTTGGCGAAAATGAACCCAGGAATGGTAAAAAACCCTGATTTTGCGGGAAATCAATCCATTGTGGAGTGGAAATAGAAGATTTTGTGGAAAATGAACCCTTTTAGGAGGGGAAAACCTGATTTGTGTGAATATGCACCCAGTTTTGGGGGAAAAATAGGATTTTGGGGAAAATGAACCCAGTCTGGGAGGAAAAAAGCTGATTAGGGGAAAAACGAACCCAGTTTTGGGGGAAAAAAAATGATTATGGGGAAAATGAACACAGTTTGGGAGGAAAAACCCATTTTTGAGGAAAATAAACCCAGTTTTGGGGGAAAACCCCGGATTTTGGGGAAAATGAACACAGTTAGGAGAGGAGATAGAAGATTTGGGGGAAAATTAACACTGTTGGGAGGTGAAAACCTGATTTGTGTGAAATTTCACCCAGTCTTAGGGGGAAAAAAAAGATTTTGGGAAAATGAACCCAGTAATGGGGGAAAAAAAATGATTTTGGGGAAAATGAACCCAGAGTGGAAATGAAATACCAGATTTTGGGGAAAATGAACCCATTTTGGAGGGGAAAGCCTGATTTGCGTGAAAATGAACCCTGTTTTGGGGGAACAAAAAGGATTTTGGGGAAAATGAACCCAGTCTGGGGGGAAAAAACAATTTTTGAGGAAAATGAACCCATTTTTGAGGGGGAAATAAAAGGATATTGGGGAAAATGAACCCAGTAATTCGGAAAAAACCCCAGATTTTGGGGAAAATGAACACTGTTTGGAGGGGAAAACCTGATTTGTGTGAAAATGCACCCGGTTTACTGTGGAAAAAATCTCATTATGGTGAAAATGAACCCAGTAATTTGGAAAACCAATTTTTGAGGAAAATGAAACCATTTTTGAGGGGGGAAAAAAGGATTTTTGAGAAAGTGAACCCAGTATTTGGGAAAAAAAAACTGATTTTGGGGAAAGTGAACACAGTGTGGAGTGGAAATCCAAGATTTTGGGGAAAATTAACCCAGTTTGGGAGGAAAATTTCTGATTATTGGGAAAATGAACCCAATTTAGGTGGAAACCCCCATTTTTGAAGGAAACTGAATTCATTTTTGAGGGGGAAAAAAGATTTTGGGGGAAATGAACCCAGTAATTTGGAAAAAAATCCAGATTTTCGTAAAAATGAACATTGTTTGGAGGGGAAAACCTGATTTGTGTGAAATTGCACCCATTTTTTTGGGGAAAAAAAGGATTTTGGGGAAAATGAACCCAGGTTTGGAGGAAAAAGGCTGATTATGGGGAAAATGAACCCAGTTTGGGAGGAAAAACCCATTTTTGAGGAAAGTAAACCCAGTTTTGGGGGAAAACCCCAGATTTTAGGGAAAATGAACGCAGTGAGGAGTGGAAATACAAGATTTTGTGGAAAATGAACCCTTTTAGGAGGGGAAAACCTGATTTGTGTGAAATTTCACCCAGTTTTAGGGGGAAAAAAAGGATTTTGGGAAAATGAACCCAGTAATGGGGAAAAAAATCCAGATTTTCGTAAAAATGAACATTGTTTGTAGGGGAAAACCTGATTTGTGTGAAATTGCACCCATTTTTTTGGGAAAAAAAGGATTTTGGGGAAAATGAACCCAGTTTTGGAGGAAAAAGGCTGATTATGGGGAAAATGAACACAGTTTGGCAGGAAAAACCCATTTTTGAGGAAAATAAACCCAGTTTTGGGGAAAAACCCCGGATTTTGGGGAAAATGAACACAGTGAAGAGTGGAGATAGAAGATTTTGTGGAAAATGAAGACTGTTGGAAGGTGAAAACCTGATTTGTGTGAAATTTCACCCAGTCTTAGGGGGAAAAAAAAGGATTTTGGGAAAATGAACCCAGTAATGGGGAAAAAAACTGATTTTGGGGAAAATGAACCCAGAGTGGAAATGAAATACCAGATTTTGGGGAAAATGAACTCATTTTGGAGGGGAAAGCCTGATTTGTGCGAAAATTCACCCAGTTTTTGGGGCAATAAATGGGATTTTGGTGAAAATGAACCCAGTTTTGGAGGATAAAAGCTGATTATGGGGAAAATGAACCCAGTCTGGGGGAAAAAAACAATTTTTGAGGAAAATGAACCCATTTTTGAGGGGGAAACAAAAGGATATTGGGGAAAATGAACCCAGTAATTGGGAAAAAAAAACAGATTTTGGGGAAAATGAACACTGTTTGGAGGGGAAAACCTGATTTGTGTGAAAATGCACCCAGTTTAGGGTGGAAAAAAAAGGATTTTGGGGAAAATGAACCGAGTTTGGGGGGAAAAAAACTGATTTTGGGGAAAATGAACCCAGTGTGGCGTGGAAATAGAAGATTTTGTGGAAAATGAACCCTTTTAGGAGGGGAAAACCTGATTTGTGTGAATATGCACCCAGTTTTGGGGGAAAAATAGGATTTTGGGGAAAATGAACCCAGTCTGGGAGGAAAAAAGCTGATTAGGGGAAAAATGAACCCAGTTTTGGGGGAAAAAAAATGATTATGGGGAAAATGAACACAGTTTGGGAGGAAAAACACATTTTTGAGGAAAATAAACCCAGTTTTGGGGGAAAACCCCGGATTTTGGGGAAAAAGAACACAGTTAGGAGAGGAGATAGAAGATTTTGGGGAAAATTAACACTGTTGGGAGGTGAAAACCTGATTTGTTTGAAATTTCACCCAGTTTTATGGGGAAAAAAAGGATTTTGGGAAAATGAACCCAGTAAAGGGGGAAAAAAAATGATTTTGGGGAAAATGAACCCAGAGTGGAAATGAAATACCAGATTTTGGGGAAAATGAACCCATTTTGGAGGGGAAAGCCTGATTTGCGTGAAAATGAACCCTGTTTTGGGGGAACAAAAAGGATTTTGGGGAAAATGAACCCAGTCTGGGGGGAAAAAACAATTTTTGAGGAAAATGAACCCATTTTTGAGGGGGAAATAAAAGGATATTGGGGAAAATGAACCCAGTAATTGGGAAAAAAACCCAGATTTTGGAGAAAATGAACACTGTTTGGAGGGGAAAACCTGATTTGTGTGAAAATGCACCCAGTTTACTGTGGAAAAAAAAGGATTTTGGGGAAAATGATCCGAGTTTGGGAGGAAAAAATCTGATTATGGTGAAAATGAACCCAGTAATTTGGAAAACCAATTTTTGAGGAAAATGAACCCATTTTTGAGGGGGGAAAAAAGGATTTTTGAGAAAGTGAACCCAGTATTTGGGAAAAAAACCCTGATTTTGGGGAAAGTGAACACAGTGTGGAGTGGAAATCCAAGATTTTGGGGAAAATTAACCCAGTTTGGGAGGAAAATTTCTGATTATTGGGAAAATTAACCCAATTTAGGTGGAAACTTCCATTTTTGAGGAAACTGAATTCATTTTTGAGGGGGAAAAAAGATTTTGGGGGAAATGAACCCAGTAATTTGGAAAAAAACCCAGATTTTTGTAAAAATAAACATTGTTTGGAGGGGAAAACCTGATTTGTGTGAAATTGCACCCATTTTTTTGGGAAAAAGAGGATTTTGGGGAAAATGAACCCAGTTTTGGAGGAAAAAGGCTGATTATGGGGAAAATGAACCCAGTTTGAGAGGAAAAACCCATTTTTGAGGAAAATAAACCCAGTTTTGGGGGAAAACCCCGGATTTTGGGGAAAATGAACACAGTGAGGAGTGGAGATAGAAGATTTTGGGGAAAATTGACACTGTTGGGAGGTGAAAACCTGATTTGTGTGAAATTTCACCCAGTTTTAGGGGAAAAAAAAGGATTTTGGGAAAATGAACCCAGTAATGGGGAAAAAAACTGATTTTGGGGAAAATGAACCCAGAGTGGAAATGAAATACCAGATTGTGGGGAAAATGAACCCATTTTGGAGGGGAAAGCCTGATTTGTGCGAAAATTCACCCAGTTTTTGGGGCAATAAATGGGATTTTGGTGAAAATGAACCCAGTTTTGGAGGATAAAAGCTGATTATGGGGAAAATGAACCCAGTCTGGGGGGGAAAAACAATTTTTGAGGAAAATGAACCCATTTTTGAGGGGGAAAAAAAGAATATTGGGGAAAAAGAACCCAGTAATTGGGAAAAAAACCCAGATTTTGGGGAAAATGAACACTTTTTGGAGGGGAAAACCTGATTTGTGTGAAAATGCACCCAGTTTTGGGGGGAAAAAAAAGGATTTTTTGGAAAAGGAACAGAGTTTGGGAGGGAAAAATCTGATTATGGGGAAAATGAACCCAGTAATTTGGAAAAAACAGTTTTTGAGGAAAATGAGCCCATTTTTAAGGGGGCTTGGGGGGGAGGATTTTTGAGAAAATGAACCCAGTTATTGGGAAAAAAACCTGATTATGGTCAAAATGAACCCAGTGTGGAGTGGAAATAAAAGATTTTGGCGAAAATGAGCACTGTTTGGTGTGGAAAACCTGATTTGTGTAAAAAGGCACCCAGTTTTGGGGGAGAAAAAAAAGATTTTGGGGAAAATGAACCCATTTTGTGAGGAAAATTTCTGATTATGGGGAAAATGAACGCAATTTGGGAAGAAAACCCCATTTTTGAGGAAACTGAATTCATTTTTGAGGGTGAAAAATAGATTTTGGGGGAAATGAACCCAGTAATTTGGAAAAAAAGCCCAGATTTTCAGAAAATCATCACTGTTTGGAGGTGAAAACCTGATTTGTGTGAAATTCCACCCAGTTTCTAGGGGGAAAAAAAGGATTTTGGGAAAATGAACCCAGTAATGGGGAAAAAAACCTGATTTTGGGGAAAATGAACCCAGTTTGGGAGATAAAAAAACTGATTTTGGGGAAAATGAACGCAGTGTGGAGGGGAAATACTAGATGTTGGCGAAAATGAACCCAGGAATGGTAAAAAAACCTGATTTTGCGGGAAATCAATCCAGTGTGGAGTGGAAATAGAAGATTTTGTGGAAAATGAACCCTTTTAGGAGGGGAAAACCTGATTTGTGTGAATATGCACCCAGTTTTGGGGGAAAAATAGGATTTTGGGGAAAATGAACCCAGTCTGGGAGGAAAAAAGCTGATTAGGGGAAAAACGAACCCAGTTTTGGGGGAAAAAAAATGATTATGGGGAAAATGAACACAGTTTTGGAGGAAAAACCCATTTTTGAGGAAAATAAACCCAGTTTTGGGGGAAAACCCCGGATTTTGGGGAAAATGAACACAGTTAGGAGAGGAGATAGAAGATTTTGGGGAAAATTAACACTGTTGGGAGGTGAAAACCTGATTTGTGTGAAATTTCACCCAGTTTTAGGGGGAAAAAAAAGATTTTGGGAAAATGAACCCAGTAATGGGGGAAAAAAAAATGATTTTGGGGAAAACGAACCCAGAGTGGAAATGAAATACCAGATTTTGGGGAAAATGAACCCATTTTGGAGGGGAAAGCCTGATTTGCGAGAAAATGAACCCTGTTTTGGGGGAACAAAAAGGATTTTGGGGAAAATGAACCCAGTCTGGGGGGAAAAAACAATTTTTGAGGAAAATGAACCCATTTTTGAGGGGGAAATAAAAGGATATTGGGAAAAATGAACCCAGTAATTTGGAAAACCAATTTTTGAGGAAAATGAACCCATTTTTGAGGGGGGAAAAAAGGATTTTTGAGAAAGTGAACCCAGTATTTGGGAAAAAAAACCTGATTTTGGGGAAAGTGAACACAGTGTGGAGTGGAAATCCAAGATTTTGGGGAAAATTAACCCAGTTTGGGAGGAAAATTTCTGATTATTGGGAAAATGAACCCAATTTAGGTGGAAACCCCCATTTTTGAAGGAAACTGGATTCATTTTTGAGGGGGAAAAAAGATTTTGGGGGAAATGAACCCAGTAATTTGGAAAAAAATCCAGATTTTCGTAAAAATGAACATTGTTTGGAGGGGAAAACCTGATTTGTGTGAAATTGCACCCATTTTTTTTGGGAAAAAAAGGATTTTGGGGAAAATGAACCCAGTTTTGGAGGAAAAAGGCTGATTATGGGGAAAACGAACCCAGTTTGGGAGGAAAAACCCATTTTTGAGGAAAATAAACCCAGTTTTGGGGAAAAACCCCGGATTTTGGGGAAAATGAACACAGTGAGGAGTGAGATAGAAGATTTTGGGGAAAATGAAAACTGTTGGGAGGTGAAAACCTGATTTGTGTGAAATTTCACCCAGTCTTAGGGGGAAAAAAAAGGATTTTGGGAAAATGAACCCAGTAATGGGGAAAAAACCTGATTTTGGGGAAAATGAACCCAGAGTGGAAATGAAATACCAGATTTTGGGGAAAATGAACCCATTTTGGAGGGGAAAGCCTGATTTGTGCGAAAATTCACCCAGTTTTTGGGGCAATAAATGGGATTTTGGTGAAAATGAACCCTGTTTTGGAGGATAAAAGCTGATTATGGGGAAAATGAACCCAGTCTGGGGGGGAAAAACAATTTTTGAGGAAAATGAACCCATTATAGAGGGGGAAAAAAAGGATATTGGGGAAAATGAACCCAGTAATTGGGAAAAAAACCCAGATTTTGGGGAAAATGAACACTGTTTGGAGGGGAAAACCTGATTTGTGTGAAAATGCACCCAGTTTAGGGTGGAAAAAAAAGGATTTTGGGGAAAATGAACCGAGTTTGGGGGGAAAAAACCTGATTTTGGGGAAAATGAACCCGGTGTGGCGTGGAAATAGAAGATTTTGGGGAAAATGAACTCTCGAGGGGGAAACCTGATTTGTGTGAAATTTCACACAGTTTTAGGGGAAAAAAAAGGATTTTTGGATAATGAACCCAGTTTGGAAAGAAAAAAACATGATTTTGGGGAAAATGAACCCAGTGTGGAGTGGAAATAGAAGATTTGGGGGAAAATCAACTCTGTTTGGCGGGGAAAACCTGATTTGTGTGAAAATGCACCCAGTTTTGGGGGGAAAAAAAAGGATTTTGTGGAAAAGGAACAGAGTTTGGGAGGGAAAAATCTGATTATGGGGAAAATGAACCCAGTAATTTGGAGAAAATAATTTTTGAGGAAAATGAGCCCATTTTTGAGGGGGGTGGGGGAGGATTTTTGAGAAAATGAACCCAGTTATTGGTAAAAAAACCTGATTATGGTCAAAATGAACCCAGTGTGGAGTGGAAATAAAAGATTTTGGCGAAAATGAGCACTGTTTGGTGTGGAAAACCTGATTTGTGTGAAAAGGCAGCCAGTTTGGGGGGAGAAAAAAAGGATTTTGGGGAAAATGAACCCATTTTGTGAGGAAAATTTCTGATTATGGGGAAAATGAACGCAATTTAGGGGGAAAACCCCATTTTTGAGGAAACTGAATTCATTTTTGAGGGTGAAAAAAGATTTTGGGGGAAATGAACCCAGTAATTTGGAAAAAAAGCCCAGATTTTCAGAAAATCATCACTGTTTGGAGGTGAAAACCTGATTTGTGTGAAATTTCACCCAGTTTCTAGGGGGAAAGAAACCTGATTTTGGGGAAAATTAACCCAGTTTGGGAGATAAAAAACCTGATTTTGCGGGAAATCAATCCAGTGTGGAGTGGAAATACAAGATTTTGTGGAAAATGAACCCTTTTAGGAGGGGAAAACCTGATTTGTGTGAATATGCACCCAGTTTTGGGGGAAAAATAGGATTTTGGGGAAAATGAACCCAGTCTGGGAGGAAAAAAGCTGATTAGGGGAAAAAAGAACCCAGTTTTGGGGGAAAAAAAATGATTATGGAGAAAATGAACACAGTTTGGGAGGAAAAACACATTTTTGAGGCAAATAAACCCAGTTTTGGGGGAAAACCCCGGATTTTGGGGAAAATGAACACAGTTAGGAGAGGAGATAGAAGATTTTGGGGAAAATTAACACTTTTGGGAGGTGAAAACCTGATTTGTGTGAAATTTCACCCAGTCTTAGGGGGAAAAAAAAGAATTTTGGGAAAATGAACCCAGCAATGGGGGAAAAAAAATGATTTTGGGGAAAATGAACCCAGAGTGGAAATGAAATACCAGATTTTGGGGAAAATGAACCCATTTTGGAGGGGAAAGCCTGATTTGCGTGAAAATGAACCCTGTTTTGGGGGAACAAAAAGGATTTTGGGGAAAATGAACCCAGTCTGGGGGGAAAAAACAATTTTTGAGGAAAATGAACCCATTTTTGAGGGGGAAATAAAAGGATATTGGGGAAAATGAACCCAGTAATTGGGAAAAAAACCCAGATTTTGGGGAAAATGAACACTGTTTGGAAGGGAAAACCTGATTTGTGTGAAAATGCACCCAGTTTACTGTGGAAAAAAAAGGATTTTGGGGAAAATGAACCGAGTTTGGGAGGAAAAAATCTGATTATGGTGAAAATGAACCCAGTAATTTGGAAAACCAATTTTTGAGGAAAATGAACCCATTTTTGAGGGGGGAAAAAAGGATTTTTGAGAAAGTGAACCCAGTATTTGGGAAAAAAAAACTGATTTTGGGGAAAGTGAACACAGTGTGGAGTGGAAATCCAAGATTTTGGGGAAAATTAACCCAGTTTGGGAGGAAAATTTCTGATTATTGGGAAAATGAACCCAATTTAGGTGGAAACCCCCATTTTTGAAGGAAACTGAATTCATTTTTGAGGGGGAAAAAAGATTTTGGGGGAAATGAACCCAGTAATTTGGAAAAAAATCCAGATTTTCGTAAAAATGAACATTGTTTGGAGGGGAAAACCTGATTTGTGTGAAATTGCACCCATTTTTTTGGGGAAAAAAAGGATTTTGGGGAAAATGAACCCAGGTTTGGAGGAAAAAGGCTGATTATGGGGAAAATGAACCCAGTTTGGGAGGAAAAACCCATTTTTGAGGAAAGTAAACCCAGTTTTGGGGGAAAACCCCAGATTTTAGGGAAAATGAACGCAGTGAGGAGTGGAGATAGAAGATTTTGTGGAAAATGAAGACTGTTGGAAGGTGAAAACCTGATTTGTGTGAAATTTCACCCAGTCTTAGGGGGAAAAAAAAGGATTTTGGGAAAATGAACCCATTAATGGGGAAAAAAACTGATTTTGGGGAAAATGAAACCAGAGTGGAAATGAAATACCAGATTGTGGGGAAAATGAACCCATTTTGGAGGGGAAAGCCTGATTTGTGCGAAAATTCACCCAGTTTTTGGGGCAATAAATGGGATTTTGGTGAAAATGAACCCTGTTTTGGAGGATAAAAGCTGATTATGGGGAAAATGAACCCAGTCTGGGGGGAAAAAACAATTTTTGAGGAAAATGAAACCATTTTTGAGGGGGAAAAAAAGGATATTGGGGAAAATGAACCCAGTAATTGGGAAAAAAACCCAGATTTTGGGGAAAATGAACACTGTTTGGAGGGGAAAACCAGATTTGTGTGAAAATGCACCCATTTTAGGGTGGAAAAAAAAGGATTTTGGGGAAAATGAACCGAGTTTGGGGGGAAAAAAACTGATTTTGGGGAAAATTAACCCGGTGTGGCGTGGAAATAGAAGATTTTGGGGAAAATGAACTCTGGAGGGGGAAACCTGATTTGTGTGAAATTTCACGCAGTTTTAGGGGAAAAAAAAGGATTTTTGGATAATGAACCCAGTTTGGAAATAAAAAAAAACATGATTTTGGGGAAAATGAACCCAGTTTGGGAGGAAAAAAACCTGATTTTGGGGAAAATGAACGCAGTGTGGAGGGGAAATAACAGATGTTGGCGAAAATGAACCCAGTAATGGTAAAAAAACCTGATTTTGGGGGAAATGAACCCAGTGTGGAGTGGAAATAGAAGATTTGGGGGACAATCAATCAACTCTGTTTGGCGGGGAAAACCTGATTTGTGTGCAAATGCACCCAGTTTTGGGGGGAAAAAAAAGGATTTTGTGGAAAATGAACTGAGTTTGGGAGGGAAAAATCTGATTATGGGGAAAATGAACCCAGTAATTTGGAAAAAACAATTTTTGAGGAAAATGAGCCCATTTTTGAGGGGGGGGGGGAGGATTTTTGAGAAAATTAACCCAGTTATTGGGAAAAAAACCTGATTATGGTCAAAATGAACCCAGTGTGGAGTGGAAATAAAAGATTTTGGCAAAAATGAGCACTGTTTGGTGTGGAAAACCTGATTTGTGTGAATATGCACCCACTTTTGGGGGAAAAATAGGATTTTGGGGAAAATGAACCCAGTCTGGGAGGGAAAAAGCTTATTAGGGGAAAAATGAAGCCAGTTTTGGGGGGAAAAAAATGATTATGGGGAAAATGAACACAGTTTGGGAGGAAAAACCCATTTTTGAGGAAAATAAACCCAGTTTTGGGGGAAAACCCCGGATTTTGGGGAAAATGAACACAGTTAGGAGAGGAGATAGAAGATTTTGGGGAAAATTAACACTGTTGGGAGGTGAAAACCTGATTTGTGTGAAATTTCACCCAGTTTTAGGGGGAAAAAAAGGATTTTGGGAAAATGAACCCAGCAATGGGGGAAAAAAAATGATTTTGGGCAAAATGAACCCAGAGTGGAAATGAAATACCAGATTTTGGGGAAAATGAACCCATTTTGGAGGGGAAAGCCTGATTTGCGTGAAAATGAACCCTGTTTTGGGGGAAAAAAAAGGATTTTGGGGAAAATGAACCCAGTCTGGGGGGAAAAAACAATTTTTGAGGAAAATGAACCCATTTTTGAGGGGGAAATAAAAGGATATTGGGGAAAATGAACCCAGTAATTGGGAAAAAAAAACAGATTTTGGGGAAAATGAACACTGTTTGGAGGGGAAAACCTGATTTGTGTGAAAATGCACCCAGTTTAGGGTGGAAAAAAAAGGATTTTGGGGAAAATGAACCGAGTTTGGGGGGAAAAAACCTGATTTTGGGGAAAATGAACCCAGTGTGGCGTGGAAATAGAAGATTTTGGGGAAAATGAACTCTGGAGGGGGAAACCTGATTTGTGTGAAATTTCACACAGTTTTAGGGGGAAAAAAAGGATTTTTGGATAATGAACCCAGTTTGGAAATAAAAAAAAACATGATTTTAAGGAAAATGAACCCAGTTTGGGAGGAAAAAAACCTGATTTTGGGGAAAATGAACGCAATGTGGAGGGGAAATAATAGATGTTGGCGAAAATGAACCCAGTAATGGTAAAAAAACCTGATTTTGGGGGAAATGAACCCAGTGTGGAGTGGAAATAGAAGATTTGGGGGAAAATCAATCAACTCTGTTTGGCGGGGAAAACCTGATTTGTGTGCAAATGCACCCAGTTTTGGGGGGAAAAAAAAGGATTTTGTGGAAAATGAACTGAGTTTGGGAGGGAAAAATCTGATTATGGGGAAAATGAACCCAGTAATTTGGAAAAAACAATTTTTGAGGAAAATGAGCCCATTTTTGAGGGGGGGGGGGGAGGATTTTTGACAAAATGAACCCAGTTATTGGGAAAAAAACCTGATTATGGTCAAAATGAACCCAGTGTGGAGTGGAAATAAAAGATCTTTGCGAAAATGAGCACTGTTTGGTGTGGAAAACCTGATTTGTGTGAAAAGGCACCCAGTTTTGGGGGAGAAAAAAAGGATTTTGGGGAAAATGAACCCATTTTGTGAGGAAAATTTCTGATTATGGGGAAAATGAACGCAATTTAGGGGGAAAACCCCATTTTTGAGGAAACTGAATTCATTTTTGAGGGTGAAAAAAGATTTTGGGGGAAATGAACCCAGTAATTTGGAAAAAAAGCCCAGATTTTCAGAAAATCATCACTGTTTGGAGGTGAAAACCTGATTTGTGTGAAATTTCACCCAGTTTTAGAGGGAAAAAAAGGATTTTGGGAAAATGAACCCAGTAATGGGGAAAAAAAACTGATTTTGGGGAAAATGAACCCAGTTTGGGAGATAAAAAACCTGATTTTGGGGAAAATGAACGCAGTGTGGAGGGGAAATACCAGATGATGGCGAAAATGAACCCAGTAATGGTAAAAAAAACTGATTTTGCGGGAAATCAATCCAGTGTGGAGTGGAAATAGAAGATTTTGTGGAAAATGAACCCTTTTAGGAGGGGAAAACCTGATTTGTGTGAATATGCACCCACTTTTGGGGGAAAAATAGGATTTTGGGGAAAATGAACCCAGTCTGAGAGGAAAAAAGCTGATTAGGGGAAAAACGAACCCAGTTTTGGGGGAAAAAAAATGATTATGGGGAAAATGAACACAGTTTGGGAGGAAAAACCCATTTTTGAGGAAAATAAACCCAGTTTTGGGGGAAAACCCCGGATTTTGGGGAAAATGAACACAGTTAGGAGAGGAGATAGAAGATTTTGGGGAAAATTAACACTGTTGGGAGGTGAAAACCTGATTTGTGTGAAATTTCACCCAGTTTTAGGGGGAAAAAAAGGATTTTAGGAAAATGAACCCAGTAATGGGGGAAAAAAAATGATTTTGGGGAAAATGAACCCAGAGTGGAAATGAAATACCAGATTTTGGGGAAAATGAACCCATTTTGGAGGGGAAAGCCTGATTTGCGTGAAAATGAACCCTGTTTTGGGGGAACAAAAAGGATTTTGGGGAAAATGAACCCAGTCTGGGGGGAAAAAACAATTTTTGAGGAAAATGAACCCATTTTTGAGGGGGAAATAAAAGGATATTGGGGAAAATGAACCCAGTAATTGGGAAAAAAACCCAGATTTTGGAGAAAATGAACACTGTTTGGAGGGGAAAACCTGATTTGTGTGAAAATGCACCAAGTTTACTGTGGAAAAAAAAGGATTTTGGGGAAAATGATCCGAGTTTGGGAGGAAAAAATCTGATTATGGTGAAAATGAACCCAGTAATTTGGAAAACCAATTTTTGAGGAAAATGAACCCATTTTTGAGGGGGAAAAAAGGATTTTTGAGAAAGTGAACCCAGTATTTGGGAAAAAAACCCTGATTTTGGGGAAAGTGAACACAGTGTGGAGTGGAAATCCAAGATTTTGGGGAAAATTAACCCAGTTTGGGAGGAAAATTTCTGATTATTGGGAAAATGAACCCAATTTAGGTGGAAACCCCCATTTTTGAAGGAAACTCAATTCATTTTTGAGGGGGAAAAAAAGATTTTGGGGGAAATGAACCCAGTAATTTGGAAAAAAACCCAGATTTTTGTAAAAATGAACATTGTTTGGAGGGGAAAACCTGATTTGTGTGAAATTGCACCCATTTTTTTGGGGAAAAAAAGGATTTTGGGGAAAATGAACCCAGTTTTGGAGGAAAAAGGCTGATTATGGGGAAAATGAACCCAGTTTGAGAGGAAAAACCCATTTTTGAGGAAAATAAACCCAGTTTTGGGGGAAAACCCCGGATTTTGGGGAAAATGAACACAGTGAGGAGTGGAGATAGAAGATTTTGGGGAAAATTGACACTGTTGGGAGGTGAAAACCTGATTTGTGTGAAATTTCACCCAGTCTTAGGGGGAAAAAAAAGGATTTTGGGAAAATGAACCCAGTAATGGGGAAAAAAACTGATTTTGGGGAAAATGAACCCAGAGTGGAAATGAAATACCAGATTGTGGGGAAAATGAACCCATTTTGGAGGGGAAAGCCTGATTTGTGCGAAAATTCACCCAGTTTTGGGGGCAATAAATGGGATTTTGGTGAAAATGAACCCAGTTTTGGAGGATAAAAGCTGATTATGGGGAAAATGAACCCAGTCTGGGGGGAAAAAACAATTTTTGAGGAAAATGAACCCATTTTTGAGGGGGAAAAAAAGAATATTGGGGAAAAAGAACCCAGTAATTGGGAAAAAAACCCAGATTTTGGGGAAAATGAACACTGTTTGGAGGGGAAAACCTGATTTGTGTGAAAATGCACCCAGTTTTGGGGGGAAAAAAAAGGATTTTGTGGAAAAGGTACAGAGTTTGGGAGGGAAAAATCTGATTATGGGGAAAATGAACCCAGTAATTTGGAAAAAATAATTTCTGAGGAAAATGAGCCCATTTTTGAGGGGGGTGGGGGAGGATTTTTGAGAAAATGAACCCAGTTATTGGGAAAAAAAACCTGATTATGGTCAAAATGAACCCAGTGTGGAGTGGAAATAAAAGATTTTGGCAAAAATGAGCACTGTTTGGTGTGGAAAACCTGATTTGTGTGAAAAGGCACCCAGTTTTGGGGGAGAAAAAAAAGATTTTGGGGAAAATGAACCCATTTTGTGAGGAAAATTTCTGATTATGGGGAAAATGAACGCAATTTGGGGGGAAAACCCCATTTTTGAGGAAACTGAATTCATTTTCGAGGGTGAAAAAAAGATTTTGGGGGAAATGAACCCAGTAATTTGGAAAAAAAGCCCAGATTTTCAGAAAATCATCACTGTTTGGAGGTGAAAACCTGATTTGTGTGAAATTCCACCCAGTTTCTAGGGGGAAAAAAAGGATTTTGGGAAAATGAACCCAGTAATGGGGAAAAAAACCTGATTTTGGGGAAAATGAACCCAGTTTGGGAGATAAAAAAACTGATTTTGGGGAAAATGAACGCAGTGTGGAGGGGAAATACTAGATGTTGGCGAAAATGAACCCAGGAATGGTAAAAAAACCTGATTTTGCAGGAAATCAATCCAGTGTGGAGTGGAAATAGAAGATTTTGTGGAAAATGAACCCTTTTAGGAGGGGAAAACCTGATTTGTGTGAATATGCACCCAGTTTTGGGGGAAAAATAGGATTTTGGGGAAAATGAACCCAGTCTGGGAGGAAAAAAGCTGATTAGGGGAAAAACGACCCCAGTTTTGGGGGAAAAAAAATGATTATGGGGAAAATGAACACAGTTTGGGAGGAAAAACCCATTTTTGAGGAAAATAAACCCAGTTTTGGGGGAAAACCCCGGATTTTGGGGAAAATGAACACAGTTAAGAGAGGAGATAAAAGATTTGGGGGAAAATTAACACTGTTGGGAGGTGAAAACCTGATTTGTGTGAAATTTCACCCAGTTTTAGGGGGAAAAAAAAGATTTTGGGAAAATGAACCCAGTAATGGGGGAAAAAAAAATGATTTTGGGGAAAACGAACCCAGAGTGGAAATGAAATACCAGATTTTGGGGAAAATGAACCCATTTTGGAGGGGAAAGCCTGATTTGTGAGAAAATGAACCCTGTTTTGGGGAAACAAAAAGGATTTTGGGGAAAATGAACCCAGTCTGGGGGGAAAACACAATTTTTGAGGAAAATGAACCCATTTTTGAGGGGGAAATAAAAGGATATTGGGAAAAATGAACCCAGTAATTCGGAAAAAAACCCAGATTTTGGGGAAAATGAACACTGTTTGGAGGGGAAAACCTGATTTGTGTGAAAATGCACCCCGTTTACTGTGGAAAAAATCTGATTATGGTGAAAATGAACCCAGTAATTTGGAAAACCAATTTTTGAGGAAAATGAACCCATTTTTGAGGGGGAAAAAAGGATTTTTGAGAAAGTGAACCCAGTATTTGGGAAAAAAAACCTGATTTTGGGGAAAGTGAACACAGTGTGGAGTGGAAATCCAAGATTTTGGGGAAAATTAACCCAGTTTGGGAGGAAAATTTCTGATTATTGGGAAAATGAACCTAATTTAGGTGGAAACCCCCATTTTTGAAGGAAACTGAATTCATTTTTGAGGGGGAAAAAAAGATTTTGGGGGAAATGAACCCAGTAATTTGGAAAAAAACCCACATTTTTGTAAAAATGAACATTGTTTGGAGGGGAAAACCTGATTTGTGTGAAATTGCACCCATTTTTTTGGGGAAAAAAAGGATTTTGGGGAAAATGAACCCAGTTTTGGAGGAAAAAGGCTGATTATGGGGAAAATGAACCCAGTTTGGGAGGAAAAACCCATTTTTGAGGAAAATAAACCCAGTTTTGGGGGAAAACCCCAGATTTTGGGGAAAATGAACACAGTGAGGAGTGGAGATAGAAGATTTTGGGGAAAATGAAGACTGTTGGAAGGTGAAAACCTGATTTGTGTCAAATTTCACCCAGTCTTAGGGGGGAAAAAAAGGATTTTGGGAAAATGAACCCAGTAATGGGGAAAAAAACTGATTTTGGGGAAAATGAACCCAGAGTGGAAATGAAATACCAGATTTTGGGGAAAATGAACCCATTTTGGATGGAAAGCCTGATTTGTGCGAAAATTCACCCAGTTTTTGGGGCAATGAATGGCATTTTGGTGAAAATGAACCCAGTTTTGGAGGATAAAAGCTGATTATGGGGAAAATGAACCCAGTCTGGAGGGAAAAAACAATTTTTGAGGAAAATGAACCCATTATTGAGGGGGAAAAAAAGGATATTGGGGAAAATGAACCCAGTAATTGGGAAAAAAAAACAGATTTTGGGGAAAATGAACACTGTTTGGAGGGGAAAACCTGATTTGTGTGAAAATGCACCCAGTTTAGGTTGGAAAAAAAAAGGATTTTGGGGAAAATGAACTGAGTTTGGGGGGAAAAAACCTGATTTTGGGGAAAATGAACCCAGTGTGGCGTGGAAATAGAAGATTTTGGGGAAAATGAACTCTGGAGGAGGAAACCTGATTTGTGTGAAATTTCACACAGTTTTAGGGGGAAAAGAAGGATTTTTGGATAATGAACCCAGTCCGGAAAGAAAAAAACCTGATTTTGGGGAAAATGAACCCAGTTTGGGAGGAAAAAAACCTGATTTTGGGGAAAATGAACGCAGTGTGGAGGGGAAATAACAGATGTTGGCGAAAATGAACCCAGTAATGGTAAAAAAACCTGATTTTGGGGGAAAATGAACCCAGTGTGGAGTGGAAATAGAAGATTTTGGGGAAAATCAACTCTGTTTGGCGGGGAAAACCTGATTTGTGTGCAAATGCACCCAGTTTTTTGGGGAAAAAAAAGGATTTTGTGGAAAATGAACTGAGTTTGGGAGGGAAAAATCTGATTATGGGGAAAATGAACCCAGTAATTTGGAAAAAACAATTTCTGAGGAAAATGAGCCCATTTTTGAGGGGGGGGGGGAGGATTTTTGAGAAAATGAACCCAGTTATTGGGAAAAAAACCTGATTATGGTCAAAATGAACCCAGTGTGGAGTGGAAATAAAAGATTTTGGCAAAAATGAGCACTGTTTGGTGTGGAAAACCTGATTTGTGTGAAAAGGCACCCAGTTTGGGGGGAGAAAAAAAGGATTTTGGGGAAAATGAACCCATTTTGTGAGGAAAATTTCTGATTATGGGGAAAATGAATGCAATATAGGGGGAAAACCTCATTTTTGAGGAAACTGAATTCATTTTTGAGGGTGAAAAAAGATTTTGGGGAAAATGAACCCAGTAATTTCGAAAAAAAGCCCAGATTTTCAGAAAATCATCACTGTTTGGAGGTGAAAACCTGATTTGTGTGAAATTTCACCCATTTTTAGGGGGAAAAAAAGAATTTTGGGAAAATGAACCCAGTAATGGGGAAAAAAACCTGATTTTGGGGAAAATGAACCCAGTTTGGGAGATAAAAAACCTGATTTTGGGGAAAATGAACGCAGTGTGGTGGGGAAATACCAGATGATGGCAAAAATGAACCCAGGAATGGTAAAAAAACCTGATTTTGCAGGAAATCAATCCAGTGTGGAGTGGAAATAGAAGATTTTGTGGAAAATGAACCCTTTTAGGAGGGGAAAACCTGATTTGTGTGAATATGCACCCAGTTTTGGGGGAAAAATAGGATTTTGGGGAAAATGAACCCAGTCTGGGAGGAAAAAAGCTGATTAGGGGAAAAATGAAGCCAGTTTTGGGGGGAAAAAAATGATTATGGGGAAAATGAACACAGTTTGGGAGGAAAAACCCATTTTTGAGGAAAATAAACCCAGTTTTGGGGGAAAACCCCGGATCTTGGGGAAAATGAACACAGTTAGGTGAGGAGATAGAAGATTTTGGGGAAAATGAAGACTGTTGGAAGGAGAAAACCTGATTTGTGTGAAATTTCACCCAGTTTTAGGGGGAAAAAAAGGATTTTGGGAAAATGAACCCAGTAATGGGGAAAAAAAAATTATTTTGGGCAAAATGAACCCAGAGTGGAAATGAAATACCAGATTTTGGAGAAAATGAACCCATTTTGGAGGGGAAAGCCTGATTTGCGTGAAAATGAACCCTGTTTTGGGGGAACAAAAAGGATTTTGGGGAAAATGAACCCAGTCTGGGGGGAAAAAAGAATTTTTGAGGAAAATGAACCCATTTTTGAGGGGGAAATAAAAGGATATTGGGGAAAATGAACCCAGTAATTGGGAAAAAAACCCAGATTTTGGGGAAAATGAACACTGTTTGGAGGGGAAAACCTGATTTGTGTGAAAATGCACCAAGTTTACTGCGGAAAAAAAAGGATTTTGGGGAAAATGAACCGAGTTTGGGAGGAAAAAAAACTGATTTTGGGGAAAATGAACGCAGTGTGGAGGGGAAATAACAGATGTTGGCGAAAATGAACACAGTAATGGTAAAAAAACCTGATTTTGTGGGAAATGAACCCAGTGCGGAGTGGAAATAGAAGATTTTGGGGAAAATCAACTCTGTTTGGCGGGGAAAACCTGATTTGTGTGCAAATGCACCCAGTTTTGGGGGGAAAAAAAGGATTTTGTGGAAAATGAACTGAGTTTGGGAGGGAAAAATCTGATTATGGGGAAAATGAATGCAATTTAGGGGAAAACCCCATTTTTGAGGAAACTGAATTCATTTTTGAGGGTGAAAAAAGATTTTGGGAGAAATGAACCCAGTAATTTGGAAAAAAAAGCCCAGATTTTCAGAAAATCATCACTGTTGGGAGGTGAAAACCTGATTTGTGTGAAATTTCACCCATTTTTAGGGGGAAAAAAAGGATTTTGGGAAAATGATCCCAGTAATGGGGAAAAAAACCTGATTTTGGGGAAAATGAACGCAGTGTGGAGGGGAAATACCAGATGTTGGCGAAAATGAACCCAGGAATGGTAAAAAACCCTGATTTTGCGGGAAATCAATCCATTGTGGAGTGGAAATAGAAGATTTTGTGGAAAATGAACCCTTTTAGGAGGGGAAAACCTGATTTGTGTGAATATGCACCCAGTTTTGGGGGAAAAATAGGATTTTGGGGAAAATAAACCCAGTCTGGGAGGAAAAAAGCTGATTAGGGGAAAAACGAACCCAGTTTTGGGGGAAAAAAAATGATTATGGGGAAAATGAACACAGTTTGGGAGGAAAAACCCATTTTTGAGGAAAATAAACCCAGTTTTGGGGGAAAACCCCGGATTTTGGGGAAAATGAACACAGTTAGGAGAGGAGATAGAAGATTTGGGGGAAAATTAACACTGTTGGGAGGTGAAAACCTGATTTGTGTGAAATTTCACCCAGTTTTAGGGGGAAAAAAAAGATTTTGGGAAAATGAACCCAGTAATGGGGGAAAAAAAATGATTTTGGGGAAAATGAACCCAGAGTGGAAATGAAATACCAGATTTTGGGGAAAATGAACCCATTTTGGAGGGGAAAGCCTGATTTGCGTGAAAATGAACCCTGTTTTGGGGGAACAAAAAGGATTTTGGGGAAAATGAACCCAGTCTGGGGGGAAAAAACAATTTTTGAGGAAAATGAACCCATTTTTGAGGGGGAAATAAAAGGATATTGGGGAAAATGAACCCAGTAATTCGGAAAAAACCCCAGATTTTGGGGAAAATGAACACTGTTTGGAGGGGAAAACCTGATTTGTGTGAAAATGCACCCCGTTTACTGTGGAAAAAATCTGATTATGGTGAAAATGAACCCAGTAATTTGGAAAACCAATTTTTGAGGAAAATGAACCCATTTTTGAGGGGGGAAAAAAGGATTTTTGAGAAAGTGAACCCAGTATTTGGGAAAAAAAACCCTGATTTTGGGGAAAGTGAACACAGTGTGGAGTGGAAATCCAAGATTTTGGGGAAAATTAACCCAGTTTGGGAGGAAAATTTCTGATTATTGGGAAAATGAACCCAATTTAGGTGGAAACCCCCATTTTTGAAGGAAACTCAATTCATTTTTGAGGGGGAAAAAAGATTTTGGGGGAAATGAACCCAGTAATTTGGAAAAAAACCCAGATTTTTGTAAAAATGAACATTGTTTGGAGGGGAAAACCTGATTTGTGTGAAATTGCACACATTTTTTTTGGGAAAAAAAGGATTTTGGGGAAAATGAACCCAGTTTGGGAGGAAAAAGGCTGATTATGGGGAAAATGAACCCAGTTTGGGAGCAAAAACCCATTTTTGAGGAAAATAAACCCAGTTTTGGGGGAAAACCCCGGATTTTGGGGAAAATGAACACAGTGAGGAGTGGAGATAGAAGATTTTGGGGAAAATTGACACTGTTGGGAGGTGAAAACCTGATTTGTGTGAAATTTCACCCAGTCTTAGGGGGAAAAAAAAGGATTTTGGGAAAATGAACCCAGTAATGGGGAAAAAACCTGATTTTGGGGAAAATGAACCCAGAGTGGAAATGAAATACCAGATTTTGGGGAAAATGAACCCATTTTGGATGGGAAAGCCTGATTTGTGCGAAAATTCACCCAGTTTTTGGGGCAATAAATGGGATTTTGGTGAAAATGAACCCAGTTTTGGAGGATAAAAGCTGATTATGGGGAAAATGAACCCAGTCTGGAGGGAAAAAACAATTTTTGAGGAAAATGAACCCATTATAGAGGGGGAAAAAAAGGATATTGGGGAAAATGAACCCAGTAATTGGGAAAAAAAAACAGATTTTGGGGAAAATGAACACTGTTTGGAGGGGAAAACCTGATTTGTGTGAAAATGCACCCAGTTTAGGTTGGAAAAAAAAAGGATTTTGGGGAAAATGAACCGAGTTTGGGGGGAAAAAACCTGATTTTGGGGAAAATGAACCCAGTGTGGCGTGGAAATAGAAGATTTTGGGGAAAATGAACTCTGGAGGGGGAAACCTGATTTGTGTGAAATTTCACACAGTTTTAGGGGGAAAAAAGGATTTTTGGATAATGAACCCAGTTTGGAAAGAAAAAACCATGATTTTGGGGAAAATGAACCCAGTTTGGGAGGAAAAACCCCTGATTTTGGGGAAAATGAACGCAGTGTGGAGGGGAAATAACAGATGTTGGCGAAAATGAACCCAGTAATGGTAAAAAAACCTGATTTTGGGGGAAATGAACCCAGTGTGGAGTGGAAATAGAAGATTTGGGGGACAATCAATCAACTCTGTTTGGCGGGGAAAACCTGATTTGTGTGCAAATGCACCCAGTTTTGGGGGGAAAAAAAGGATTTTGTGGAAAATGAACTGAGTTTGGGAGGGAAAAATCTGATTATGGGGAAAATGAACCCAGTAATTTGGAAAAAACAATTTTTGAGGAAAAGGAGCCCATTTTTGAGGGGGGGGGGGGGGGGAAGGATTTTTGAGAAAATGAACCCAGTTATTGGGAAAAAAAATCTGATTATGGTCAAAATGAACCCAGTGTGGAGTGGAAATAAAAGATTTTGGCGAAAATGAGCACTGTTTGGTGTGGAAAACCTGATTTGTGTGAAAAGGCACCCAGTTTTGGGGGAGAAAAAAAAGATTTTGGGGAAAATGAACCCATTTTGTGAGGAAAATTTCTGATTATGGGGAAAATGAACGCAATTTAGGGGGAAAACCCCATTTTTGAGGAAACTGAATTCATTTTTGAGGGTGAAAAAAGATTTTGGGGGAAATGAACCCAGTAATTTGGAAAAAAAGCCCAGATTTTCAGAAAATCATCACTGTTTGGAGGTGAAAACCTGATTTGTGTGAAATTTCACCCAGTTTCTAGGGGGAAAAAAAGGATTTTGGGAAAATGAACCCAGTAATGGGGAAAAAAACCTGATTTTGGGGAAAATGAACCCAGTTTGGGAGATAAAAAAACTGATTTTGGGGAAAATGAACGCAGTGTGGAGGGGAAATACCAGATGTTGGCGAAAATGAACCCAGGAATGGTAAAAAACCCTGATTTTGCGGGAAATCAATCCATTGTGGAGTGGAAATAGAAGATTTTGTGGAAAATGAACCCTTTTAGGAGGGGAAAACCTGATTTGTGTGAATATGCACCCAGTTTTGGGGGAAAAATAGGATTTTGGGGAAAATGAACCCAGTCTGGGAGGAAAAAAGCTGATTAGGGGAAAAACGAACCCAGTTTTGGGGGAAAAAAAATGATTATGGGGAAAATGAACACAGTTTGGGAGGAAAAACCCATTTTTGAGGAAAATAAACCCAGTTTTGGGGGAAAACCCCGGATTTTGGGGAAAATGAACACAGTTAGGAGAGGAGATAGAAGATTTGGGAGAAAATAAACACTGTTGGGAGGTGAAAACCTGATTTGTGTGAAATTTCACCCAGTTTTAGGGGGAAAAAAAAGATTTTGGGAAAATGAACCCAGTAATGGGGGAAAAAAAATGATTTTGGGGAAAATGAACCCAGAGTGGAAATGAAATACCAGATTTTGGGGAAAATGAACCCATTTTGGAGGGGAAAGCCTGATTTGCGTGAAAATGAACCCTGTTTTGGGGGAACAAAAAGGATTTTGGGGAAAATGAACCCAGTCTGGGGGGAAAAAACAATTTTTGAGGAAAATGAACCCATTTTTGAGGGGGAAATAAAAGGATATTGGGGAAAATGAACCCAGTAATTCGGAAAAAACCCCAGATTTTGGGGAAAATGAACACTGTTTGGAGGGGAAAACCTGATTTGTGTGAAAATGCACCCCGTTTACTGTGGAAAAAATCTGATTATGGTGAAAATGAACCCAGTAATTTGGAAAACCAATTTTTGAGGAAAATGAACCCATTTTTGAGGGGGGAAAAAAGGATTTTTGAGAAAGTGAACCCAGTATTTGGGAAAAAAAACCCTGATTTTGGGGAAAGTGAACACAGTGTGGAGTGGAAATCCAAGATTTTGGGGAAAATTAACCCAGTTTGGGAGGAAAATTTCTGATTATTGGGAAAATGAACCCAATTTAGGTGGAAACCCCCATTTTTGAATGAAACTGGATTCATTTTTGAGGGGGAAAAAAGATTTTGGGGGAAATGAACCCAGTAATTTGGAAAAAAACCCACATTTTTGTAAAAATGAACATTGTTTGGAGGGGAAAACCTGATTTGTGTGAAATTGCACACATTTTTTTTGGGAAAAAAAGGATTTTGGGGAAAATGAACCCAGTTTGGGAGGAAAAAGGCTGATTATGGGGAAAATGAACCCAGTTTGGGAGCAAAAACCCATTTTTGAGGAAAATAAACCCAGTTTTGGGGGAAAACCCCGGATTTTGGGGAAAATGAACACAGTGAGGAGTGGAGATAGAAGATTTTGGGGAAAATTAACACTGTTGGGAGGTGAAAACCTGATTTGTGTGAAATTTCACCCAGTCTTAGGGGGAAAAAAAAGGATTTTGGGAAAATGAACCCAGTAATGGGGAAAAAAACTGATTTTGGGGAAAATGAACCCAGAGTGGAAATGAAATACCAGATTTTGGGGAAAATGAACCCATTTTGGAGGGGAAAGCCTGATTTGTGCGAAAATTCACCCAGTTTTTGGGGCAATAAATGGGATTTTGGTGAAAATGAACCCAGTTTTGGAGGATAAAAGCTGATTATGGGGAAAATGAACCCAGTCTGGAGGGAAAAAACAATTTTTGAGGAAAATGAACCCATTATAGAGGGGGAAAAAAAGGATATTGGGGAAAATGAACCCAGTAATTGGGAAAAAAAAACAGATTTTGGGGAAAATGAACACTGTTTGGAGGGGAAAACCTGATTTGTGTGAAAATGCACCCAGTTTAGGGTGGAAAAAAAAGGATTTTGGGGAAAATGAACCGAGTTTGGGGGGAAAAAACCTGATTTTGGGGAAAATGAACCCAGTGTGGCGTGGAAATAGAAGATTTTGGGGAAAATGAACTCTGGAGGGGGAAACCTGATTTGTGTGAAATTTCACACAGTTTTAGGGGGAAAAAAGGATTTTTGGATAATGAACCCAGTTTGGAAAGAAAAAACCATGATTTTGGGGAAAATGAACCCAGTTTGGGAGGAAAAACCCCTGATTTTGGGGAAAATGAACGCAGTGTGGAGGGGAAATAACAGATGTTGGCGAAAATGAACCCAGTAATGGTAAAAAAACCTGATTTTGGGGGAAATGAACCCAGTGTGGAGTGGAAATAGAAGATTTTGGGGAAAATCAACTCTGTTTGGCGGGGAAAACCTGATTTGTGTGCAAATGCACCCAGTTTTGGGGGGAAAAAAAGGATTTTGTGGAAAATGAACTGAGTTTGGGAGGGAAAAATCTGATTATGGGGAAAATGAACCCAGTAATTTGGAAAAAACAATTTTTGAGGAAAAGGAGCCCATTTTTGAGGGGGGGGGGGGGGGGGAAGGATTTTTGAGAAAATGAACCCAGTTATTGGGAAAAAAAATCTGATTATGGTCAAAATGAACCCAGTGTGGAGTGGAAATAAAAGATTTTGGCAAAAATGAGCACTGTTTGGTGTGGAAAACCTGATTTGTGTGAAAAGGCACCCAGTTTTGGGGGAGAAAAAAAAGATTTTGGGGAAAATGAACCCATTTTGTGAGGAAAATTTCTGATTATGGGGAAAATGAACGCAATTTAGGGGGAAAACCCCATTTTTGAGGAAACTGAATTCATTTTTGAGGGTGAAAAAAGATTTTGGGGGAAATGAACCCAGTAATTTGGAAAAAAAGCCCAGATTTTCAGAAAATCATCACTGTTTGGAGGTGAAAACCTGATTTGTGTGAAATTTCACCCAGTTTTAGGGGGAAAAAAAGGATTTTGGGAAAATGAACCCAGTAATGGGGAAAAAAACCTGATTTTGGGGAAAATGAACCCAGTTTGGGAGATAAAAAAACTGATTTTGGGGAAAATGAACGCAGTGTGGAGGGGAAATACCAGATGTTGGCGAAAATGAACCCAGGAATGGTAAAAAACCCTGATTTTGCGGGAAATCAATCCATTGTGGAGTGGAAATAGAAGATTTTGTGGAAAATGAACCCTTTTAGGAGGGGAAAACCTGATTTGTGTGAATATGCACCCAGTTTTGGGGGAAAAATAGGATTTTGGGGAAAATGAACCCAGTCTGGGAGGAAAAAAGCTGATTAGGGGAAAAACGAACCCAGTTTTGGGGGAAAAAAAATGATTATGGGGAAAATGAACACAGTTTGGGAGGAAAAACCCATTTTTGAGGAAAATAAACCCAGTTTTGGGGGAAAACCCCGGATTTTGGGGAAAATGAACACAGTTAGGAGAGGAGATAGAAGATTTGGGGGAAAATTAACACTGTTGGGAGGTGAAAACCTGATTTGTGTGAAATTTCACCCAGTTTTAGGGGGAAAAAAAAGATTTTGGGAAAATGAACCCAGTAATGGGGGAAAAAAAATGATTTTGGGGAAAATGAACCCAGAGTGGAAATGAAATACCAGATTTTGGGGAAAATGAACCCATTTTGGAGGGGAAAGCCTGATTTGCGTGAAAATGAACCCTGTTTTGGGGGAACAAAAAGGATTTTGGGGAAAATGAACCCAGTCTGGGGGGAAAAAACAATTTTTGAGGAAAATGAACCCATTTTTGAGGGGGAAATAAAAGGATATTGGGGAAAATGAACCCAGTAATTCGGAAAAAACCCCAGATTTTGGGGAAAATGAACACTGTTTGGAGGGGAAAACCTGATTTGTGTGAAAATGCACCCCGTTTACTGTGGAAAAAATCTGATTGTGGTGAAAATGAACCCAGTAATTTGGAAAACCAATTTTTGAGGAAAATGAACCCATTTTTGAGGGGGGAAAAAAGGATTTTTGAGAAAGTGAACCCAGTATTTGGGAAAAAAACCCTGATTTTGGGGAAAGTGAACACAGTGTGGAGTGGAAATCCAAGATTTTGGGGAAAATTAACCCAGTTTGGGAGGAAAATTTCTGATTATTGGGAAAATGAACCCAATTTAGGTGGAAACCCCCATTTTTGAAGGAAACTGGATTCATTTTTGAGGGGGAAAAAAGATTTTGGGGGAAATGAACCCAGTAATTTGGAAAAAAACCCAGATTTTTGTAAAAATGAACATTGTTTGGAGGGGAAAACCTGATTTGTGTGAAATTGCACACATTTTTTTTGGGAAAAAAAGGATTTTGGGGAAAATGAACCCAGTTTGGGAGGAAAAAGGCTGATTATGGGGAAAATGAACCCAGTTTGGGAGCAAAAACCCATTTTTGAGGAAAATAAACCCAGTTTTGGGGGAAAACCCCGGATTTTGGGGAAAATGAACACAGTGAGGAGTGGAGATAGAAGATTTTGGGGAAAATTAACACTGTTGGGAGGTGAAAACCTGATTTGTGTGAAATTTCACCCAGTCTTAGGGGGAAAAAAAAGGATTTTGGGAAAATGAACCCAGTAATGGGGAAAAAACCTGATTTTGGGGAAAATGAACCCAGAGTGGAAATGAAATACCAGATTTTGGGGAAAATGAACCCATTTTGGAGGGGAAAGCCTGATTTGTGCGAAAATTCACCCAGTTTTTGGGGCAATAAATGGGATTTTGGTGAAAATGAACCCAGTTTTGGAGGATAAAAGCTGATTATGGGGAAAATGAACCCAGTCTGGAGGGAAAAAACAATTTTTGAGGAAAATGAACCCATTATAGAGGGGGAAAAAAAGGATATTGGGGAAAATGAACCCAGTAATTGGGAAAAAAAAACAGATTTTGGGGAAAATGAACACTGTTTGGAGGGGAAAACCTGATTTGTGTGAAAATGCACCCAGTTTAGGTTGGAAAAAAAAAGGATTTTGGGGAAAATGAACCGAGTTTGGGGGGAAAAATCCTGATTTTGGGGAAAATGAACCCAGTGTGGCGTGGAAATAGAAGATTTTGGGGAAAATGAACTCTGGAGGGGGAAACCTGATTTGTGTGAAATTTCACACAGTTTTAGGGGGAAAAAAGGATTTTTGGATAATGAACCCAGTTTGGAAAGAAAAAACATGATTTTGGGGAAAATGAACCCAGTTTGGGAGGAAAAACCCCTGATTTTGGGGAAAATGAACGCAGTGTGGAGGGGAAATAACAGATGTTGGCGAAAATGAACCCAGTAATGGTAAAAAAACCTGATTTTGGGGGAAATGAACCCAGTGTGGAGTGGAAATAGAAGATTTTGGGGAAAATCAACTCTGTTTGGCGGGGAAAACCTGATTTGTGTGCAAATGCACCCAGTTTTGGGGGGAAAAAAAGGATTTTGTGGAAAATGAACTGAGTTTGGGAGGGAAAAATCTGATTATGGGGAAAATGAACCCAGTAATTTGGAAAAAACAATTTTTGAGGAAAAGGAGCCCATTTTTGAGGGGGGGGGGGGGAAGGATTTTTGAGAAAATGAACCCAGTTATTGGGAAAAAAAATCTGATTATGGTCAAAATGAACCCAGTGTGGAGTGGAAATAAAAGATTTTGGCAAAAATGAGCACTGTTTGGTGTGGAAAACCTGATTTGTGTGAAAAGGCACCCAGTTTTGGGGGAGAAAAAAAAGATTTTGGGGAAAATGAACCCATTTTGTGAGGAAAATTTCTGATTATGGGGAAAATGAACGCAATTTAGGGGGAAAACCCCATTTTTGAGGAAACTGAATTCATTTTTGAGGGTGAAAAAAGATTTTGGGGGAAATGAACCCAGTAATTTGGAAAAAAAGCCCAGATTTTCAGAAAATCATCACTGTTTGGAGGTGAAAACCTGATTTGTGTGAAATTTCACCCAGTTTTAGGGGGAAAAAAAGGATTTTGGGAAAATGAACCCAGTAATGGGGAAAAAAACCTGATTTTGGGGAAAATGAACCCAGTTTGGGAGATAAAAAAACTGATTTTGGGGAAAATGAACGCAGTGTGGAGGGGAAATACCAGATGTTGGCGAAAATGAACCCAGGAATGGTAAAAAACCCTGATTTTGCAGGAAATCAATCCATTGTGGAGTGGAAATAGAAGATTTTGTGGAAAATGAACCCTTTTAGGAGGGGAAAACCTGATTTGTGTGAATATGCACCCAGTTTTGGGGGAAAAATAGGATTTTGGGGAAAATGAACCCAGTCTGGGAGGAAAAAAGCTGATTAGGGGAAAAACGAACCCAGTTTTGGGGGAAAAAAAATGATTATGGGGAAAATGAACACAGTTTGGGAGGAAAAACCCATTTTTGAGGAAAATAAACCCAGTTTTGGGGGAAAACCCCGGATTTTGGGGAAAATGAACACAGTTAGGAGAGGAGATAGAAGATTTGGGGGAAAATTAACACTGTTGGGAGGTGAAAACCTGATTTGTGTGAAATTTCACCCAGTTTTAGGGGGAAAAAAAAGATTTTGGGAAAATGAACCCAGTAATGGGGGAAAAAAAATGATTTTGGGGAAAATGAACCCAGAGTGGAAATGAAATACCAGATTTTGGGGAAAATGAACCCATTTTGGAGGGGAAAGCCTGATTTGCGTGAAAATGAACCCTGTTTTGGGGGAACAAAAAGGATTTTGGGGAAAATGAACCCAGTCTGGGGGGAAAAAACAATTTTTGAGGAAAATGAACCCATTTTTGAGGGGGAAATAAAAGGATATTGGGGAAAATGAACCCAGTAATTCGGAAAAAAACCCAGATTTTGGGGAAAATGAACACTGTTTGGAGGGGAAAACCTGATTTGTGTGAAAATGCACCCGGTTTACTGTGGAAAAAATCTCATTATGGTGAAAATGAACCCAGTAATTTGGAAAACCAATTTTTGAGGAAAATGAAACCATTTTTGAGGGGGGAAAAAAGGATTTTTGAGAAAGTGAACCCAGTATTTGGGAAAAAAAAACTGATTTTGGGGAAAGTGAACACAGTGTGGAGTGGAAATCCAAGATTTTGGGGAAAATTAACCCAGTTTGGGAGGAAAATTTCTGATTATTGGGAAAATGAACCCAATTTAGGTGGAAACCCCCATTTTTGAAGGAAACTGAATTCATTTTTGAGGGGGAAAAAAGATTTTGGGGGAAATGAACCCAGTAATTTGGAAAAAAATCCAGATTTTCGTAAAAATGAACATTGTTTGGAGGGGAAAACCTGATTTGTGTGAAATTGCACCCATTTTTTTGGGGAAAAAAAGGATTTTGGGGAAAATGAACCCAGTTTGGGAGGAAAAACCCATTTTTGAGGAAAGTAAACCCAGTTTTGGGGGAAAACCCCAGATTTTAGGGAAAATGAACGCAGTGAGGAGTGGAAATACAAGATTTTGTGGAAAATGAACCCTTTTAGGAGGGGAAAACCTGATTTGTGTGAAATTTCACCCAGTTTTAGGGGGAAAAAAAGGATTTTGGGAAAATGAACCCAGTAATGGGGAAAAAAATCCAGATTTTCGTAAAAATGAACATTGTTTGTAGGGGAAAACCTGATTTGTGTGAAATTGCACCCATTTTTTTGGGAAAAAAAGGATTTTGGGGAAAATGAACCCAGTTTTGGAGGAAAAAGGCTGATTATGGGGAAAATGAACACAGTTTGGCAGGAAAAACCCATTTTTGAGGAAAATAAACCCAGTTTTGGGGAAAAACCCCGGATTTTGGGGAAAATGAACACAGTGAAGAGTGGAGATAGAAGATTTTGTGGAAAATGAAGACTGTTGGAAGGTGAAAACCTGATTTGTGTGAAATTTCACCCAGTCTTAGGGGGAAAAAAAAGGATTTTGGGAAAATGAACCCAGTAATGGGGAAAAAACCTGATTTTGGGGAAAATGAACCCAGAGTGGAAATGAAATACCAGATTTTGGGGAAAATGAACTCATTTTGGAGGGGAAAGCCTGATTTGTGCGAAAATTCACCCAGTTTTTGGGGCAATAAATGGGATTTTGGTGAAAATGAACCCAGTTTTGGAGGATAAAAGCTGATTATGGGGAAAATGAACCCAGTCTGGGGGAAAAAAACAATTTTTGAGGAAAATGAACCCATTTTTGAGGGGGAAACAAAAGGATATTGGGGAAAATGAACCCAGTAATTGGGAAAAAAAAACAGATTTTGGGGAAAATGAACACTGTTTGGAGGGGAAAACCTGATTTGTGTGAAAATGCACCCAGTTTAGGGTGGAAAAAAAAGGATTTTGGGGAAAATGAACCGAGTTTGGGGGGAAAAAAACTGATTTTGGGGAAAATGAACCCAGTGTGGCGTGGAAATAGAAGATTTTGTGGAAAATGAACCCTTTTAGGAGGGGAAAACCTGATTTGTGTGAATATGCACCCAGTTTTGGGGGAAAAATAGGATTTTGGGGAAAATGAACCCAGTCTGGGAGGAAAAAAGCTGATTAGGGGAAAAATGAACCCAGTTTTGGGGGAAAAAAAATGATTATGGGGAAAATGAACACAGTTTGGGAGGAAAAACACATTTTTGAGGAAAATAAACCCAGTTTTGGGGGAAAACCCCGGATTTTGGGGAAAATGAACACAGTTAGGAGAGGAGATAGAAGATTTTGGGGAAAATTAACACTGTTGGGAGGTGAAAACCTGATTTGTTTGAAATTTCACCCAGTTTTATGGGGAAAAAAAGGATTTTGGGAAAATGAACCCAGTAAAGGGGGAAAAAAAATGATTTTGGGGAAAATGAACCCAGAGTGGAAATGAAATACCAGATTTTGGGGAAAATGAACCCATTTTGGAGGGGAAAGCCTGATTTGCGTGAAAATGAACCCTGTTTTGGGGGAACAAAAAGGATTTTGGGGAAAATGAACCCAGTCTGGGGGGAAAAAACAATTTTTGAGGAAAATGAACCCATTTTTGAGGGGGAAATAAAAGGATATTGGGGAAAATGAACCCAGTAATTGGGAAAAAAACCCAGATTTTGGAGAAAATGAACACTGTTTGGAGGGGAAAACCTGATTTGTGTGAAAATGCACCCAGTTTACTGTGGAAAAAAAAGGATTTTGGGGAAAATGATCCGAGTTTGGGAGGAAAAAATCTGATTATGGTGAAAATGAACCCAGTAATTTGGAAAACCAATTTTTGAGGAAAATGAAC
The DNA here is from genome assembly GCA_033556795.1 of Tapera naevia. Classification (NCBI taxonomy): domain Eukaryota; kingdom Metazoa; phylum Chordata; class Aves; order Cuculiformes; family Neomorphidae; genus Tapera; species Tapera naevia. The sequence goes on along the minus strand of JAUMJJ010000090.1, from coordinate 76,749 downwards.
CCATTTTTGAGGGGGGAAAAAAGGATTTTTGAGAAAGTGAACCCAGTATTTGGGAAAAAAACCCTGATTTTGGGGAAAGTGAACACAGTGTGGAGTGGAAATCCAAGATTTTGGGGAAAATTAACCCAGTTTGGGAGGAAAATTTCTGATTATTGGGAAAATTAACCCAATTTAGGTGGAAACTTCCATTTTTGAGGAAACTGAATTCATTTTTGAGGGGGAAAAAAGATTTTGGGGGAAATGAACCCAGTAATTTGGAAAAAAACCCAGATTTTTGTAAAAATAAACATTGTTTGGAGGGGAAAACCTGATTTGTGTGAAATTGTACCCATTTTTTTGGGAAAAAGAGGATTTTGGGGAAAATGAACCCAGTTTTGGAGGAAAAAGGCTGATTATGGGGAAAATGAACCCAGTTTGAGAGGAAAAACCCATTTTTGAGGAAAATAAACCCAGTTTTGGGGGAAAACCCCGGATTTTGGGGAAAATGAACACAGTGAGGAGTGGAGATAGAAGATTTTGGGGAAAATTGACACTGTTGGGAGGTGAAAACCTGATTTGTGTGAAATTTCACCCAGTCTTAGGGGGAAAAAAAAGGATTTTGGGAAAATGAAGCCAGTAATGGGGAAAAAAACTGATTTTGGGGAAAATGAACCCAGAGTGGAAATGAAATACCAGATTGTGGGGAAAATGAACCCATTTTGGAGGGGAAAGCCTGATTTGTGCGAAAATTCACCCAGTTTTTGGGGCAATAAATGGGATTTTGGTGAAAATGAACCCAGTTTTGGAGGATAAAAGCTGATTATGGGGAAAATGAACCCAGTCTGGGGGGGAAAAACAATTTTTGAGGAAAATGAACCCATTTTTGAGGGGGAAAAAAAGAATATTGGGGAAAAAGAACCCAGTAATTGGGAAAAAAACCCAGATTTTGGGGAAAATGAACACTGTTTGGAGGGGAAAACCTGATTTGTGTGAAAATGCACCCAGTTTTGGGGGGAAAAAAAAGGATTTTGTGGAAAAGGAACAGAGTTTGGGAGGGAAAAATCTGATTATGGGGAAAATGAACCCAGTAATTTGGAAAAAACAGTTTTTGAGGAAAATGAGCCCATTTTTAAGGGGGCTTGGGGGGGAGGATTTTTGAGAAAATGAACCCAGTTATTGGGAAAAAAACCTGATTATGGTCAAAATGAACCCAGTGTGGAGTGGAAATAAAAGATTTTGGCGAAAATGAGCACTGTTTGGTGTGGAAAACCTGATTTGTGTGAAAAGGCACCCAGTTTTGGGGGAGAAAAAAAAGATTTTGGGGAAAATGAACCCATTTTGTGAGGAAAATTTCTGATTATGGGGAAAATGAACGCAATTTGGGAAGAAAACCCCATTTTTGAGGAAACTGAATTCATTTTTGAGGGTGAAAAATAGATTTTGGGGGAAATGAACCCAGTAATTTGGAAAAAAAGCCCAGATTTTCAGAAAATCATCACTGTTTGGAGGTGAAAACCTGATTTGTGTGAAATTCCACCCAGTTTCTAGGGGGAAAAAAAGGATTTTGGGAAAATGAACCCAGTAATGGGGAAAAAAACCTGATTTTGGGGAAAATGAACCCAGTTTGGGAGATAAAAAAACTGATTTTGGGGAAAATGAACGCAGTGTGGAGGGGAAATACTAGATGTTGGCGAAAATGAACCCAGGAATGGTAAAAAAACCTGATTTTGCGGGAAATCAATCCAGTGTGGAGTGGAAATAGAAGATTTTGTGGAAAATGAACCCTTTTAGGAGGGGAAAACCTGATTTGTGTGAATATGCACCCAGTTTTGGGGGAAAAATAGGATTTTGGGGAAAATGAACCCAGTCTGGGAGGAAAAAAGCTGATTAGGGGAAAAACGAACCCAGTTTTGGGGGAAAAAAAATGATTATGGGGAAAATGAACACAGTTTTGGAGGAAAAACCCATTTTTGAGGAAAATAAACCCAGTTTTGGGGGAAAACCCCGGATTTTGGGGAAAATGAACACAGTTAGGAGAGGAGATAGAAGATTTGGGGGAAAATTAACACTGTTGGGAGGTGAAAACCTGATTTGTGTGAAATTTCACCCAGTTTTAGGGGGAAAAAAAAGATTTTGGGAAAATGAACCCAGTAATGGGGGAAAAAAAAATGATTTTGGGGAAAACGAACCCAGAGTGGAAATGAAATACCAGATTTTGGGGAAAATGAACCCATTTTGGAGGGGAAAGCCTGATTTGCGAGAAAATGAACCCTGTTTTGGGGGAACAAAAAGGATTTTGGGGAAAATGAACCCAGTCTGGGGGGAAAAAACAATTTTTGAGGAAAATGAACCCATTTTTGAGGGGGAAATAAAAGGATATTGGGAAAAATGAACCCAGTAATTTGGAAAACCAATTTTTGAGGAAAATGAACCCATTTTTGAGGGGGGAAAAAAGGATTTTTGAGAAAGTGAACCCAGTATTTGGGAAAAAAAACCTGATTTTGGGGAAAGTGAACACAGTGTGGAGTGGAAATCCAAGATTTTGGGGAAAATTAACCCAGTTTGGGAGGAAAATTTCTGATTATTGGGAAAATGAACCCAATTTAGGTGGAAACCCCCATTTTTGAAGGAAACTGGATTCATTTTTGAGGGGGAAAAAAGATTTTGGGGGAAATGAACCCAGTAATTTGGAAAAAAATCCAGATTTTCGTAAAAATGAACATTGTTTGGAGGGGAAAACCTGATTTGTGTGAAATTGCACCCATTTTTTTTGGGAAAAAAAGGATTTTGGGGAAAATGAACCCAGTTTTGGAGGAAAAAGGCTGATTATGGGGAAAACGAACCCAGTTTGGGAGGAAAAACCCATTTTTGAGGAAAATAAACCCAGTTTTGGGGAAAAACCCCAGATTTTGGGGAAAATGAACACAGTGAGGAGTGGAGATAGAAGATTTTGGGGAAAATTGACACTGTTGGGAGGTGAAAACCTGATTTGTGTGAAATTTCACCCAGTCTTAGGGGGAAAAAAAAGGATTTTGGGAAAATGAACCCAGTAATGGGGAAAAAACCTGATTTTGGGGAAAATGAACCCAGAGTGGAAATGAAATACCAGATTTTGGGGAAAATGAACCCATTTTGGAGGGGAAAGCCTGATTTGTGCGAAAATTCACCCAGTTTTTGGGGCAATAAATGGGATTTTGGTGAAAATGAACCCTGTTTTGGAGGATAAAAGCTGATTATGGGGAAAATGAACCCAGTCTGGGGGGGAAAAACAATTTTTGAGGAAAATGAACCCATTATAGAGGGGGAAAAAAAGGATATTGGGGAAAATGAACCCAGTAATTGGGAAAAAAACCCAGATTTTGGGGAAAATGAACACTGTTTGGAGGGGAAAACCTGATTTGTGTGAAAATGCACCCAGTTTAGGGTGGAAAAAAAAGGATTTTGGGGAAAATGAACCGAGTTTGGGGGGAAAAAACCTGATTTTGGGGAAAATGAACCCGGTGTGGCGTGGAAATAGAAGATTTTGGGGAAAATGAACTCTGGAGGGGGAAACCTGATTTGTGTGAAATTTCACACAGTTTTAGGGGAAAAAAAAGGATTTTTGGATAATGAACCCAGTTTGGAAAGAAAAAAACATGATTTTGGGGAAAATGAACCCAGTGTGGAGTGGAAATAGAAGATTTGGGGGAAAATCAACTCTGTTTGGCGGGGAAAACCTGATTTGTGTGAAAATGCACCCAGTTTTGGGGGGAAAAAAAAGGATTTTGTGGAAAAGGAACAGAGTTTGGGAGGGAAAAATCTGATTATGGGGAAAATGAACCCAGTAATTTGGAGAAAATAATTTTTGAGGAAAATGAGCCCATTTTTGAGGGGGGTGGGGGAGGATTTTTGAGAAAATGAACCCAGTTATTGGGAAAAAAACCTGATTATGGTCAAAATGAACCCAGTGTGGAGTGGAAATAAAAGATTTTGGCGAAAATGAGCACTGTTTGGTGTGGAAAACCTGATTTGTGTGAAAAGGCAGCCAGTTTGGGGGGAGAAAAAAAGGATTTTGGGGAAAATGAACCCATTTTGTGAGGAAAATTTCTGATTATGGGGAAAATGAACGCAATTTAGGGGGAAAACCCCATTTTTGAGGAAACTGAATTCATTTTTGAGGGTGAAAAAAGATTTTGGGGGAAATGAACCCAGTAATTTGGAAAAAAAGCCCAGATTTTCAGAAAATCATCACTGTTTGGAGGTGAAAACCTGATTTGTGTGAAATTTCACCCAGTTTCTAGGGGGAAAGAAACCTGATTTTGGGGAAAATTAACCCAGTTTGGGAGATAAAAAACCTGATTTTGCGGGAAATCAATCCAGTGTGGAGTGGAAATACAAGATTTTGTGGAAAATGAACCCTTTTAGGAGGGGAAAACCTGATTTGTGTGAATATGCACCCAGTTTTGGGGGAAAAATAGGATTTTGGGGAAAATGAACCCAGTCTGGGAGGAAAAAAGCTGATTAGGGGAAAAAAGAACCCAGTTTTGGGGGAAAAAAAATGATTATGGAGAAAATGAACACAGTTTGGGAGGAAAAACACATTTTTGAGGCAAATAAACCCAGTTTTGGGGGAAAACCCCGGATTTTGGGGAAAATGAACACAGTTAGGAGAGGAGATAGAAGATTTTGGGGAAAATTAACACTGTTGGGAGGTGAAAACCTGATTTGTGTGAAATTTCACCCAGTCTTAGGGGGAAAAAAAAGAATTTTGGGAAAATGAACCCAGCAATGGGGGAAAAAAAATGATTTTGGGGAAAATGAACCCAGAGTGGAAATGAAATACCAGATTTTGGGGAAAATGAACCCATTTTGGAGGGGAAAGCCTGATTTGCGTGAAAATGAACCCTGTTTTGGGGGAACAAAAAGGATTTTGGGGAAAATGAACCCAGTCTGGGGGGAAAAAACAATTTTTGAGGAAAATGAACCCATTTTTGAGGGGGAAATAAAAGGATATTGGGGAAAATGAACCCAGTAATTGGGAAAAAACCCCAGATTTTGGGGAAAATGAACACTGTTTGGAAGGGAAAACCTGATTTGTGTGAAAATGCACCCAGTTTACTGTGGAAAAAAAAGGATTTTGGGGAAAATGAACCGAGTTTGGGAGGAAAAAATCTGATTATGGTGAAAATGAACCCAGTAATTTGGAAAACCAATTTTTGAGGAAAATGAACCCATTTTTGAGGGGGGAAAAAAGGATTTTTGAGAAAGTGAACCCAGTATTTGGGAAAAAAAAACTGATTTTGGGGAAAGTGAACACAGTGTGGAGTGGAAATCCAAGATTTTGGGGAAAATTAACCCAGTTTGGGAGGAAAATTTCTGATTATTGGGAAAATGAACCCAATTTAGGTGGAAACCCCCATTTTTGAAGGAAACTGAATTCATTTTTGAGGGGGAAAAAAGATTTTGGGGGAAATGAACCCAGTAATTTGGAAAAAAATCCAGATTTTCGTAAAAATGAACATTGTTTGGAGGGGAAAACCTGATTTGTGTGAAATTGCACCCATTTTTTTTGGGAAAAAAAGGATTTTGGGGAAAATGAACCTAGGTTTGGAGGAAAAAGGCTGATTATGGGGAAAATGAACCCAGTTTGGGAGGAAAAACCCATTTTTGAGGAAAGTAAACCCAGTTTTGGGGGAAAACCCCAGATTTTAGGGAAAATGAACGCAGTGAGGAGTGGAGATAGAAGATTTTGTGGAAAATGAAGACTGTTGGAAGGTGAAAACCTGATTTGTGTGAAATTTCACCCAGTCTTAGGGGGAAAAAAAAGGATTTTGGGAAAATGAACCCATTAATGGGGAAAAAAACTGATTTTGGGGAAAATGAAACCAGAGTGGAAATGAAATACCAGATTGTGGGGAAAATGAACCCATTTTGGAGGGGAAAGCCTGATTTGTGCGAAAATTCACCCAGTTTTTGGGGCAATAAATGGGATTTTGGTGAAAATGAACCCTGTTTTGGAGGATAAAAGCTGATTATGGGGAAAATGAACCCAGTCTGGGGGGAAAAAACAATTTTTGAGGAAAATGAAACCATTTTTGAGGGGGAAAAAAAGGATATTGGGGAAAATGAACCCAGTAATTGGGAAAAAAACCCAGATTTTGGGGAAAATGAACACTGTTTGGAGGGGAAAACCAGATTTGTGTGAAAATGCACCCATTTTAGGGTGGAAAAAAAAGGATTTTGGGGAAAATGAACCGAGTTTGGGGGGAAAAAAACTGATTTTGGGGAAAATTAACCCGGTGTGGCGTGGAAATAGAAGATTTTGGGGAAAATGAACTCTGGAGGGGGAAACCTGATTTGTGTGAAATTTCACGCAGTTTTAGGGGAAAAAAAAGGATTTTTGGATAATGAACCCAGTTTGGAAAGAAAAAAACATGATTTTGGGGAAAATGAACGCAGTGTGGAGGGGAAATAACAGATGTTGGCGAAAATGAACCCAGTAATGGTAAAAAAACCTGATTTTGGGGGAAATGAACCCAGTGTGGAGTGGAAATAGAAGATTTTGGGGAAAATCAACTCTGTTTGGCGGGGAAAACCTGATTTGTGTGCAAATGCACCCAGTTTTGGGGAGAAAAAAAAGGATTTTGTGGAAAATGAACTGAGTTATTGGGAAAAAAAACTGATTATGGTCAAAATGAACCCAGTGTGGAGTGGAAATAAAAGATTTTGGCGAAAATGAGCACTGTTTGGTGTGGAAAACCTTATTTGTGTGAAAAGGCAGCCAGTTTGGGGGGAGAAAAAAAGGATTTTGGGGAAAATGAACCCATTTTGTGAGGAAAATTTCTGATTATGGGGAAAATGAATGCAATTTAGGGGGAAAACCCCATTTTTGAGGAAACTGAATTCATTTTTGAGGGTGAAAAAAGATTTTGGGGGAAATGAACCCAGTAATTTGGAAAAAAAGCCCAGATTTTCAGAAAATCATCACTGTTTGGAGGTGAAAACCTGATTTGTGTGAAATTTCACCCAGTTTTAGGGGGAAAAAAAGGATTTTGGGAAAATGAACCCAGTAATGGGGAAAAAAACCTGATTTTGGGGAAAATGAACCCAGTTTGGGAGATAAAAAAAATGATTTTGGGGAAAATGAACGCAGTGTGGAGGGGAAATACCAGATGTTGGCGAAAATGAACCCAGTAATGGTAAAAAAAACTGATTTTGCGGGAAATCAATCCAGTGTGGAGTGGAAATAGAAGATTTTGTGGAAAATGAACCCTTTTAGGAGGGGAAAACCTGATTTGTGTGAATATGCACCCAGTTTTGGGGGAAAAATAGGATTTTGGGGAAAATGAACCCAGTCTGGGAGGAAAAAAGCTGATTAGGGGAAAAATGAACCCAGTTTTGGGGGAAAAAAAATGATTATGGGGAAAATGAACACAGTTTGGGAGGAAAAACACATTTTTGAGGAAAATAAACCCAGTTTTGGGGGAAAACCCCGGATTTTGGGGAAAATGAACACAGTTAGGAGAGGAGATAGAAGATTTTGGGGAAAATTAACACTGTTGGGAGGTGAAAACCTGATTTGTGTGAAATTTCACCCAGTTTTAGGGGGAAAAAAAGGATTTTGGGAAAATGAACCCAGTAAAGGGGGAAAAAAAATGATTTTGGGGAAAATGAACCCAGAGTGGAAATGAAATACCAGATTTTGGGGAAAATGAACCCATTTTGGAGGGGAAAGCCTGATTTGCGTGAAAATGAACCCTGTTTTGGGGGAACAAAAAGAATTTTGGGGAAAATGAACCCAGTCTGGGGGGAAAAAACAATTTTTGAGGAAAATGAACCCATTTTTGAGGGGGAAATAAAAGGATATTGGGGAAAATGAACCCAGTAATTGGGAAAAAAACCCAGATTTTGGAGAAAATGAACACTGTTTGGAGGGGAAAACCTGATTTGTGTGAAAATGCACCCAGTTTACTGTGGAAAAAAAAGGATTTTGGGGAAAATGATCCGAGTTTGGGAGGAAAAAATCTGATTATGGTGAAAATGAACCCAGTAATTTGGAAAACCAATTTTTGAGGAAAATGAACCCATTTTTGAGGGGGGAAAAAAGGATTTTTGAGAAAGTGAACCCAGTATTTGGGAAAAAAACCCTGATTTTGGGGAAAGTGAACACAGTGTGGAGTGGAAATCCAAGATTTTGGGGAAAATTAACCCAGTTTGGGAGGAAAATTTCTGATTATTGGGAAAATTAACCCAATTTAGGTGGAAACTTCCATTTTTGAGGAAACTGAATTCATTTTTGAGGGGGAAAAAAGATTTTGGGGGAAATGAACCCAGTAATTTGGAAAAAAACCCAGATTTTTGTAAAAATAAACATTGTTTGGAGGGGAAAACCTGATTTGTGTGAAATTGCACCCATTTTTTTGGGAAAAAGAGGATTTTGGGGAAAATGAACCCAGTTTTGGAGGAAAAAGGCTGATTATGGGGAAAATGAACCCAGTTTGAGAGGAAAAACCCATTTTTGAGGAAAATAAACCCAGTTTTGGGGGAAAACCCCGGATTTTGGGGAAAATGAACACAGTGAGGAGTGGAGATAGAAGATTTTGGGGAAAATTGACACTGTTGGGAGGTGAAAACCTGATTTGTGTGAAATTTCACCCAGTCTTAGGGGGAAAAAAAAGGATTTTGGGAAAATGAAGCCAGTAATGGGGAAAAAAACTGATTTTGGGGAAAATGAACCCAGAGTGGAAATGAAATACCAGATTGTGGGGAAAATGAACCCATTTTGGAGGGGAAAGCCTGATTTGTGCGAAAATTCACCCAGTTTTTGGGGCAATAAATGGGATTTTGGTGAAAATGAACCCAGTTTTGGAGGATAAAAGCTGATTATGGGGAAAATGAACCCAGTCTGGGGGGGAAAAACAATTTTTGAGGAAAATGAACCCATTATAGAGGGGGAAAAAAAGGATATTGGGGAAAATGAACCCAGTAATTGGGAAAAAAACCCAGATTTTGGGGAAAATGAACACTGTTTGGAGGGGAAAACCTGATTTGTGTGAAAATGCACCCAGTTTAGGTTGGAAAAAAAAAGGATTTTGGGGAAAATGAACCGAGTTTGGGGGGAAAAAACCTGATTTTAGGGAAAATTAACCCAGTGTGGCGTGGAAATAGAAGATTTTGGGGAAAATGAACTCTGGAGGGGGAAACCTGATTTGTGTGAAATTTCACACAGTTTTAGGGGGAAAAGAAGGATTTTTGGATAATGAACCCAGTTTGGAAATAAAAAAAAACATGATTTTGAGGAAAATGAACCCAGTTTGGGAGGAAAAAAACCTGATTTTGGGGAAAATGAACGCAGTGTGGAGGGGAAATAACAGATGTTGGCGAAAATGAACCCAGTAATGGTAAAAAAACCTGATTTTGGGGGAAATGAACCCAGTGTGGAGTGGAAATAGAAGATTTGGGGGACAATCAATCAACTCTGTTTGGCGGGGAAAACCTGATTTGTGTGCAAATGCACCCAGTTTTGGGGGGAAAAAAAAGGATTTTGTGGAAAATGAACTGAGTTTGGGAGGGAAAAATCTGATTATGGGGAAAATGAACCCAGTAATTTGGAAAAAACAATTTTTGAGGAAAATGAGCCCATTTTTGAGGGGGGGGGGGAGGATTTTTGAGAAAATTAACCCAGTTATTGGGAAAAAAACCTGATTATGGTCAAAATGAACCCAGTGTGGAGTGGAAATAAAAGATTTTGGCAAAAATGAGCACTGTTTGGTGTGGAAAACCTGATTTGTGTGAATATGCACCCACTTTTGGGGGAAAAATAGGATTTTGGGGAAAATGAACCCAGTCTGGGAGGGAAAAAGCTTATTAGGGGAAAAATGAAGCCAGTTTTGGGGGGAAAAAAATGATTATGGGGAAAATGAACACAGTTTGGGAGGAAAAACCCATTTTTGAGGAAAATAAACCCAGTTTTGGGGGAAAACCCCGGATTTTGGGGAAAATGAACACAGTTAGGAGAGGAGATAGAAGATTTTGGGGAAAATTAACACTGTTGGGAGGTGAAAACCTGATTTGTGTGAAATTTCACCCAGTTTTAGGGGGAAAAAAAGGATTTTGGGAAAATGAACCCAGCAATGGGGGAAAAAAAATGATTTTGGGCAAAATGAACCCAGAGTGGAAATGAAATACCAGATTTTGGGGAAAATGAACCCATTTTGGAGGGGAAAGCCTGATTTGCGTGAAAATGAACCCTGTTTTGGGGGGAAAAAAAGGATTTTGGGGAAAATGAACCCAGTCTGGGGGGAAAAAACAATTTTTGAGGAAAATGAACCCATTTTTGAGGGGGAAATAAAAGGATATTGGGGAAAATGAACCCAGTAATTGGGAAAAAAAAACAGATTTTGGGGAAAATGAACACTGTTTGGAGGGGAAAACCTGATTTGTGTGAAAATGCACCCAGTTTAGGGTGGAAAAAAAAGGATTTTGGGGAAAATGAACCGAGTTTGGGGGGAAAAAACCTGATTTTGGGGAAAATGAACCCAGTGTGGCGTGGAAATAGAAGATTTTGGGGAAAATGAACTCTGGAGGGGGAAACCTGATTTGTGTGAAATTTCACACAGTTTTAGGGGGAAAAAAAGGATTTTTGGATAATGAACCCAGTTTGGAAATAAAAAAAAACATGATTTTAAGGAAAATGAACCCAGTTTGGGAGGAAAAAAACCTGATTTTGGGGAAAATGAACGCAATGTGGAGGGGAAATAATAGATGTTGGCGAAAATGAACCCAGTAATGGTAAAAAAACCTGATTTTGGGGGAAATGAACCCAGTGTGGAGTGGAAATAGAAGATTTGGGGGAAAATCAATCAACTCTGTTTGGCGGGGAAAACCTGATTTGTGTGCAAATGCACCCAGTTTTGGGGGGAAAAAAAAGGATTTTGTGGAAAATGAACTGAGTTTGGGAGGGAAAAATCTGATTATGGGGAAAATGAACCCAGTAATTTGGAAAAAACAATTTTTGAGGAAAATGAGCCCATTTTTGAGGGGGGGGGGGGAGGATTTTTGACAAAATGAACCCAGTTATTGGGAAAAAAACCTGATTATGGTCAAAATGAACCCAGTGTGGAGTGGAAATAAAAGATCTTTGCGAAAATGAGCACTGTTTGGTGTGGAAAACCTGATTTGTGTGAAAAGGCACCCAGTTTTGGGGGAGAAAAAAAGGATTTTGGGGAAAATGAACCCATTTTGTGAGGAAAATTTCTGATTATGGGGAAAATGAACGCAATTTAGGGGGAAAACCCCATTTTTGAGGAAACTGAATTCATTTTTGAGGGTGAAAAAAGATTTTGGGGGAAATGAACCCAGTAATTTGGAAAAAAAGCCCAGATTTTCAGAAAATCATCACTGTTTGGAGGTGAAAACCTGATTTGTGTGAAATTTCACCCAGTTTTAGAGGGAAAAAAAGGATTTTGGGAAAATGAACCCAGTAATGGGGAAAAAAACCTGATTTTGGGGAAAATGAACCCAGTTTGGGAGATAAAAAACCTGATTTTGGGGAAAATGAACGCAGTGTGGAGGGGAAATACCAGATGATGGCGAAAATGAACCCAGTAATGGTAAAAAAAACTGATTTTGCGGGAAATCAATCCAGTGTGGAGTGGAAATAGAAGATTTTGTGGAAAATGAACCCTTTTAGGAGGGGAAAACCTGATTTGTGTGAATATGCACCCACTTTTGGGGGAAAAATAGGATTTTGGGGAAAATGAACCCAGTCTGAGAGGAAAAAAGCTGATTAGGGGAAAAACGAACCCAGTTTTGGGGGAAAAAAAATGATTATGGGGAAAATGAACACAGTTTGGGAGGAAAAACCCATTTTTGAGGAAAATAAACCCAGTTTTGGGGGAAAACCCCGGATTTTGGGGAAAATGAACACAGTTAGGAGAGGAGATAGAAGATTTTGGGGAAAATTAACACTGTTGGGAGGTGAAAACCTGATTTGTGTGAAATTTCACCCAGTTTTAGGGGGAAAAAAAGGATTTTGGGAAAATGAACCCAGTAATGGGGGAAAAAAAATGATTTTGGGGAAAATGAACCCAGAGTGGAAATGAAATACCAGATTTTGGGGAAAATGAACCCATTTTGGAGGGGAAAGCCTGATTTGCGTGAAAATGAACCCTGTTTTGGGGGAACAAAAAGGATTTTGGGGAAAATGAACCCAGTCTGGGGGGAAAAAACAATTTTTGAGGAAAATGAACCCATTTTTGAGGGGGAAATAAAAGGATATTGGGGAAAATGAACCCAGTAATTGGGAAAAAAACCCAGATTTTGGAGAAAATGAACACTGTTTGGAGGGGAAAACCTGATTTGTGTGAAAATGCACCAAGTTTACTGTGGAAAAAAAAGGATTTTGGGGAAAATGATCCGAGTTTGGGAGGAAAAAATCTGATTATGGTGAAAATGAACCCAGTAATTTGGAAAACCAATTTTTGAGGAAAATGAACCCATTTTTGAGGGGGAAAAAAGGATTTTTGAGAAAGTGAACCCAGTATTTGGGAAAAAAACCCTGATTTTGGGGAAAGTGAACACAGTGTGGAGTGGAAATCCAAGATTTTGGGGAAAATTAACCCAGTTTGGGAGGAAAATTTCTGATTATTGGGAAAATGAACCCAATTTAGGTGGAAACCCCCATTTTTGAAGGAAACTCAATTCATTTTTGAGGGGGAAAAAAAGATTTTGGGGGAAATGAACCCAGTAATTTGGAAAAAAACCCACATTTTTGTAAAAATGAACATTGTTTGGAGGGGAAAACCTGATTTGTGTGAAATTGCACCCATTTTTTTGGGGAAAAAAAGGATTTTGGGGAAAATGAACCCAGTTTTGGAGGAAAAAGGCTGATTATGGGGAAAATGAACCCAGTTTGAGAGGAAAAACCCATTTTTGAGGAAAATAAACCCAGTTTTGGGGGAAAACCCCGGATTTTGGGGAAAATGAACACAGTGAGGAGTGGAGATAGAAGATTTTGGGGAAAATTGACACTGTTGGGAGGTGAAAACCTGATTTGTGTGAAATTTCACCCAGTCTTAGGGGGAAAAAAAAGGATTTTGGGAAAATGAACCCAGTAATGGGGAAAAAAACTGATTTTGGGGAAAATGAACCCAGAGTGGAAATGAAATACCAGATTGTGGGGAAAATGAACCCATTTTGGAGGGGAAAGCCTGATTTGTGCGAAAATTCACCCAGTTTTGGGGGCAATAAATGGGATTTTGGTGAAAATGAACCCAGTTTTGGAGGATAAAAGCTGATTATGGGGAAAATGAACCCAGTCTGGGGGGAAAAAACAATTTTTGAGGAAAATGAACCCATTTTTGAGGGGGAAAAAAAGAATATTGGGGAAAAAGAACCCAGTAATTGGGAAAAAAACCCAGATTTTGGGGAAAATGAACACTGTTTGGAGGGGAAAACCTGATTTGTGTGAAAATGCACCCAGTTTTGGGGGGAAAAAAAAGGATTTTGTGGAAAAGGTACAGAGTTTGGGAGGGAAAAATCTGATTATGGGGAAAATGAACCCAGTAATTTGGAAAAAATAATTTCTGAGGAAAATGAGCCCATTTTTGAGGGGGGTGGGGGAGGATTTTTGAGAAAATGAACCCAGTTATTGGGAAAAAAAACCTGATTATGGTCAAAATGAACCCAGTGTGGAGTGGAAATAAAAGATTTTGGCAAAAATGAGCACTGTTTGGTGTGGAAAACCTGATTTGTGTGAAAAGGCACCCAGTTTTGGGGGAGAAAAAAAAGATTTTGGGGAAAATGAACCCATTTTGTGAGGAAAATTTCTGATTATGGGGAAAATGAACGCAATTTGGGGGGAAAACCCCATTTTTGAGGAAACTGAATTCATTTTTGAGGGTGAAAAAAAGATTTTGGGGGAAATGAACCCAGTAATTTGGAAAAAAAGCCCAGATTTTCAGAAAATCATCACTGTTTGGAGGTGAAAACCTGATTTGTGTGAAATTCCACCCAGTTTCTAGGGGGAAAAAAAGGATTTTGGGAAAATGAACCCAGTAATGGGGAAAAAAACCTGATTTTGGGGAAAATGAACCCAGTTTGGGAGATAAAAAAACTGATTTTGGGGAAAATGAACGCAGTGTGGAGGGGAAATACTAGATGTTGGCGAAAATGAACCCAGGAATGGTAAAAAAACCTGATTTTGCAGGAAATCAATCCAGTGTGGAGTGGAAATAGAAGATTTTGTGGAAAATGAACCCTTTTAGGAGGGGAAAACCTGATTTGTGTGAATATGCACGCAGTTTTGGGGGAAAAATAGGATTTTGGGGAAAATGAACCCAGTCTGGGAGGAAAAAAGCTGATTAGGGGAAAAACGACCCCAGTTTTGGGGGAAAAAAAATGATTATGGGGAAAATGAACACAGTTTGGGAGGAAAAACCCATTTTTGAGGAAAATAAACCCAGTTTTGGGGGAAAACCCCGGATTTTGGGGAAAATGAACACAGTTAAGAGAGGAGATAAAAGATTTGGGGGAAAATTAACACTGTTGGGAGGTGAAAACCTGATTTGTGTGAAATTTCACCCAGTTTTAGGGGGAAAAAAAAGATTTTGGGAAAATGAACCCAGTAATGGGGGAAAAAAAAATGATTTTGGGGAAAACGAACCCAGAGTGGAAATGAAATACCAGATTTTGGGGAAAATGAACCCATTTTGGAGGGGAAAGCCTGATTTGTGAGAAAATGAACCCTGTTTTGGGGGAACAAAAAGGATTTTGGGGAAAATGAACCCAGTCTGGGGGGAAAACACAATTTTTGAGGAAAATGAACCCATTTTTGAGGGGGAAATAAAAGGATATTGGGAAAAATGAACCCAGTAATTCGGAAAAAAACCCAGATTTTGGGGAAAATGAACACTGTTTGGAGGGGAAAACCTGATTTGTGTGAAAATGCACCCCGTTTACTGTGGAAAAAATCTGATTATGGTGAAAATGAACCCAGTAATTTGGAAAACCAATTTTTGAGGAAAATGAACCCATTTTTGAGGGGGAAAAAAGGATTTTTGAGAAAGTGAACCCAGTATTTGGGAAAAAAACCCTGATTTTGGGGAAAGTGAACACAGTGTGGAGTGGAAATCCAAGATTTTGGGGAAAATTAACCCAGTTTGGGAGGAAAATTTCTGATTATTGGGAAAATGAACCCAATTTAGGTGGAAACCCCCATTTTTGAAGGAAACTCAATTCATTTTTGAGGGGGAAAAAAAGATTTTGGGGGAAATGAACCCAGTAATTTGGAAAAAAACCCACATTTTTGTAAAAATGAACATTGTTTGGAGGGGAAAACCTGATTTGTGTGAAATTGCACCCATTTTTTTGGGGAAAAAAAGGATTTTGGGGAAAATGAACCCAGTTTTGGAGGAAAAAGGCTGATTATGGGGAAAATGAACCCAGTTTGGGAGGAAAAACCCATTTTTGAGGAAAATAAACCCAGTTTTGGGGGAAAACCCCAGATTTTAGGGAAAATGAACACAGTGAGGAGTGGAGATAGAAGATTTTGGGGAAAATGAAGACTGTTGGAAGGTGAAAACCTGATTTGTGTCAAATTTCACCCAGTCTTAGGGGGGAAAAAAAGGATTTTGGGAAAATGAACCCAGTAATGGGGAAAAAAACTGATTTTGGGGAAAATGAACCCAGAGTGGAAATGAAATACCAGATTTTGGGGAAAATGAACCCATTTTGGATGGAAAGCCTGATTTGTGCGAAAATTCACCCAGTTTTTGGGGCAATGAATGGCATTTTGGTGAAAATGAACCCAGTTTTGGAGGATAAAAGCTGATTATGGGGAAAATGAACCCAGTCTGGAGGGAAAAAACAATTTTTGAGGAAAATGAACCCATTATTGAGGGGGAAAAAAAGGATATTGGGGAAAATGAACCCAGTAATTGGGAAAAAAAAACAGATTTTGGGGAAAATGAACACTGTTTGGAGGGGAAAACCTGATTTGTGTGAAAATGCACCCAGTTTAGGTTGGAAAAAAAAAGGATTTTGGGGAAAATGAACTGAGTTTGGGGGGAAAAAACCTGATTTTGGGGAAAATGAACCCAGTGTGGCGTGGAAATAGAAGATTTTGGGGAAAATGAACTCTGGAGGAGGAAACCTGATTTGTGTGAAATTTCACACAGTTTTAGGGGGAAAAGAAGGATTTTTGGATAATGAACCCAGTCCGGAAAGAAAAAAACCTGATTTTGGGGAAAATGAACCCAGTTTGGGAGGAAAAAAACCTGATTTTGGGGAAAATGAACGCAGTGTGGAGGGGAACTAACAGATGTTGGCGAAAATGAACCCAGTAATGGTAAAAAAACCTGATTTTGGGGGAAAATGAACCCAGTGTGGAGTGGAAATAGAAGATTTTGGGGAAAATCAACTCTGTTTGGCGGGGAAAACCTGATTTGTGTGCAAATGCACCCAGTTTTTTGGGGAAAAAAAAGGATTTTGTGGAAAATGAACTGAGTTTGGGAGGGAAAAATCTGATTATGGGGAAAATGAACCCAGTAATTTGGAAAAAACAATTTCTGAGGAAAATGAGCCCATTTTTGAGGGGGGGGGGGAGGATTTTTGAGAAAATGAACCCAGTTATTGGGAAAAAAACCTGATTATGGTCAAAATGAACCCAGTGTGGAGTGGAAATAAAAGATTTTGGCAAAAATGAGCACTGTTTGGTGTGGAAAACCTGATTTGTGTGAAAAGGCACCCAGTTTGGGGGGAGAAAAAAAGGATTTTGGGGAAAATGAACCCATTTTGTGAGGAAAATTTCTGATTATGGGGAAAATGAATGCAATATAGGGGGAAAACCTCATTTTTGAGGAAACTGAATTCATTTTTGAGGGTGAAAAAAGATTTTGGGGAAAATGAACCCAGTAATTTCGAAAAAAAGCCCAGATTTTCAGAAAATCATCACTGTTTGGAGGTGAAAACCTGATTTGTGTGAAATTTCACCCATTTTTAGGGGGAAAAAAAGAATTTTGGGAAAATGAACCCAGTAATGGGGAAAAAAACCTGATTTTGGGGAAAATGAACCCAGTTTGGGAGATAAAAAACCTGATTTTGGGGAAAATGAACGCAGTGTGGTGGGGAAATACCAGATGATGGCAAAATGAACCCAGGAATGGTAAAAAAACCTGATTTTGCAGGAAATCAATCCAGTGTGGAGTGGAAATAGAAGATTTTGTGGAAAATGAACCCTTTTAGGAGGGGAAAACCTGATTTGTGTGAATATGCACCCAGTTTTGGGGGAAAAATAGGATTTTGGGGAAAATGAACCCAGTCTGGGAGGAAAAAAGCTGATTAGGGGAAAAATGAAGCCAGTTTTGGGGGGAAAAAAATGATTATGGGGAAAATGAACACAGTTTGGGAGGAAAAACCCATTTTTGAGGAAAATAAACCCAGTTTTGGGGGGAAAACCCCGGATCTTGGGGAAAATGAACACAGTTAGGTGAGGAGATAGAAGATTTTGGGGAAAATGAAGACTGTTGGAAGGAGAAAACCTGATTTGTGTGAAATTTCACCCAGTCTTAGGGGGAAAAAAAAGGATTTTGGGAAAATGAACCCAGTAATGGGAAAAAAAAAAACAACCTGATTTTGGGGGAAAATGAACCCAGAGTGGAAATGAAATACCAGATTTTGGGGAAAATGAACCCATTTTGGATGGAAAGCCTGATTTGTGCGAAAATTCACCCAGTTTTTGGCGCAATAAATGGGATTTTGGTGAAAATGAACCCAGTTTTGGAGGATAAAAGCTGATTATGGGGAAAATGAACCCAGTCTTGGGGGAAAAAACAATTTTTGAGGAAAATGAACCCATTTTTGAGGGGGAAAAAAAGGATATTGGGGAAAATGAACCCAGTAATTGGGAAAAAAAAACAGATTTTGGGGAAAATGAACACTGTTTGGAGGGGAAAACCTGATTTGTGTGAAAATGCACCCAGTTTAGGTTGGAAAAAAAAGGATTTTGGGGAAAATGAACCGAGTTTGGGGGGAAAAAACCTGATTTTAGGGAAAATTAACCCAGTGTGGCGTGGAAATAGAAGATTTTGGGGAAAATGAACTCTGGAGGAGGAAACCTGATTTGTGTGAAATTCCACACAGTTTTAGGGGGAAAAGAAGGATTTTTGGATAATGAACCCAGTTTGGAAAGAAAAAAACATGATTTTGGGGAAAATGAACCCAGTTTGGGAGGAAAAAAACCTGATTTTGGGGAAAATGAACGCAGTGTGGAGGGGAAATAACAGATGTTGGCGAAAATGAACCCAGTAATGGTAAAAAAACCTGATTTGGGGGGAAATGAACCCAGTGTGGAGTGGAAATAGAAGATTTGGGGGAAAATCAATCAACTCTGTTTGGCGGGGAAAACCTGATTTGTGTGCAAACGCACCCAGTTTTTGGGGGAAAAAAAAGGATTTTGGGGAAAATGAACTGAGTTTGGGAGGGAAAAATCTGATTATCGGGAAAATGTACCCAGTAATTTGGAAAAAACAATTTCTGAGGAAAATGAGCCCATTTTTGAGGGGGGGGGGGAGGATTTTTGAGAAAATGAATCCAGTTATTGGGAAAAAAACCTGATTATGGTCAAAATGAACCCAGTGTGGAGTGGAAATAAAAGATTTTGGCAAAATGAGCACTGTTTGGTGTGGAAAACCTGATTTGTGTGAAAATGCACCCGGTTTAGTGTGGAAAAAAAAGGATTTTGGGGAAAATGATCCGAGTTTGGGAGGAAAAAATCTGATTATGGTGAAAATGAACCCAGTAATTTGGAAAAACAATTTTTGAGGAAAATGAACCCATTTTTGAGGGGGAAAAAAAGGATATTGGGGAAAATGAACCCAGTAATTGGGAAAAAAACCCAGATTTTGGGGAAAATGAACACTGTTTGGAGGGGAAAACCTGATTTGTGTGAAAATGCACCCAGTTTAGGTTGGAAAAAAAAAGGATTTTGGGGAAAATGAACCGAGTTTGGGGGGAAAAAACCTGATTTTAGGGAAAATTAACCCAGTGTGGCGTGGAAATAGAAGATTTTGGGGAAAATGAACTCTGGAGGGGGAAACCTGATTTGTGTGAAATTTCACACAGTTTTAGGGGGAAAAGAAGGATTTTTGGATAATGAACCCAGTTTGGAAATAAAAAAAAACATGATTTTGGGGAAAATGAACCCAGTTTGGGAGGAAAAAAACCTGATTTTGGGGAAAATGAACGCAGTGTGGAGGGGAAATAACAGATGTTGGCGAAAATGAACCCAGTAATGGTAAAAAAACCTGATTTTGGGGGAAATGAACCCAGTGTGGAGTGGAAATAGAAGATTTTGGGGAAAATCAACTCTGTTTGGCGGGGAAAACCTGATTTGTGTGCAAATGCACCCAGTTTTGGGGGGGGGGAAAAAGGATTTTGTGGAAAATGAACTGAGTTTGGGAGGGAAAAATCTGATTATGGGGAAAATGAACCCAGTAATTTGGAAAAAACAATTTTTGAGGAAAATGAGCCCATTTTTGAGAGTGGGGGGGGGGGGGGAGGATTTTTGAGAAAATGAACCCAGTTATTGGGAAAAAAACCTGATTATGGTCAAAATGAACCCAGTGTGGAGTGGAAATAAAAGATTTTGGCAAAAATGAGCACTGTTTGGTGTGGAAAACCTGATTTGTGTGAAAAGGCACCCAGTTTGGGGGGAGAAAAAAAGGATTTTGGGGAAAATGAACCCATTTTGTGAGGAAAATTTCTGATTATGGGGAAAATGAACGCAATTTAGGGGGAAAACCCCATTTTTGAGGAAACTGAATTCATTTTTGAGGGTGAAAAAAAATTTTGGGGGAAATGAACCCAGTAATTTGGAAAAAAAGCCCAGATTTTCAGAAAATCATCACTGTTTGGAGGTGAAAACCTGATTTGTGTGAAATTTCACCCAGTTTTAGGGGGAAAAAAAGGATTTTGGGAAAATGAACCCAGTAATGGGGAAAAAAACCTGATTTTGGGGAAAATGAACCCAGTTTGGGAGATAAAAAACCTGATTTTGGGGAAAATGAACGCAGTGTGGAGGGGAAATACCAGATGTTGGCGAAAATGAACCCAGGAATGGTAAAAAAAACTGATTTTGCAGGAAATCAATCCAGTGTGGAGTGGAAATAGAAGATTTTGTGGAAAATGAACCCTTTTAGGAGGGGAAAACCTGATTTGTGTGAATATGCACCCAGTTTTGGGGGAAAAATAGGATTTTGGGGAAAATGAACCCAGTCTGGGAGGAAAAAAGCTGATTAGGGGAAAAATGAACCCAGTTTTGGGGGAAAAAAATGATTATGGGGAAAATGAACACAGTTTGGGAGGAAAAACCCATTTTTGAGGAAAATAAACCCAGTTTTGGGGGAAAACCCCGGATTTTGGGGAAAATGAACACAGTTAGGAGAGGAGATAGAAGATTTTGGGGAAAATTAACACTGTTGGGAGGTGAAAACCTGATTTGTGTGAAATTTCACCCAGTCTTAGGGGGAAAAAAAGGATTTTGGGAAAATGAACCCAGTAATGGGGGAAAAAAAATGATTTTGGGGAAAATGAACCCAGAGTGGAAATGAAATACCAGATTTTGGGGAAAATGAACCCATTTTGGAGGGGAAAGCCTGATTTGCGTGAAAATTCACCCAGTTTTTGGGGCAATAAATGGGATTTTGGTGAAAATGAACCCAGTTTTGGAGGATAAAAGCTGATTATGGGGAAAATGAACCCAGTCTTGGGGGAAAAAACAATTTTTGAGGAAAATGAACCCATTTTTGAGGGGGAAAAAAAGGATATTGGGGAAAATGAACCCAGTAATTGGGAAAAAAAAACAGATTTTGGGGAAAATGAACACTGTTTGGAGGGGAAAACCTGATTTGTGTGAAAATGCACCCAGTTTAGGGTGGAAAAAAAAGGATTTTGGGGAAAATGAACCGAGTTTGGGGGGAAAAAACCTGATTTTGGGGAAAATGAACCCAGTGTGGCGTGGAAATAAAAGATTTTGGGGAAAATGAACTCTGGAGGGGGAAACCTGATTTGTGTGAAATTTCACACAGTTTTAGGGGGGAAAAAAGGATTTTTGGATAATGAACCCAGTTTGGAAATAAAAAAAACATGATTTTGGGGAAAATGAACCCAGTTTGGGAGGAAAAAAACCTGATATTTGGGAAAATGAACGCAGTGTGGAGGGGAAATAACAGATGTTGGCGAAAATGAACCCAGTAATGGTAAAAAAAACCTGATTTTGGGGGAAATGAACCCAGTGTGGAGTGGAAATAGAAGATTTTGGGGAAAATCAACTCTGTTTGGCGGGGAAAACCTGATTTGTGTGCAAATGCACCCAGTTTTGGGGGGGGGGAAAAAGGATTTTGTGGAAAATGAACTGAGTTTGGGAGGGAAAAATCTGATTATGGGGAAAATGAACCCAGTAATTTGGAAAAAACAATTTTTGAGGAAAATGAGCCCATTTTTGAGGGAGGGGTGGGGAGTATTTTTGAGAAAATGAACCCAGTTATTGGGAAAAAAAACTGATTATGGTCAAAATGAACCCAGTGTGGAGTGGAAATAAAAGATTTTGGCGAAAATGAGCACTGTTTGGTGTGGAAAACCTGATTTGTGTGAAAAGGCACCCAGTTTTGGGGGAGAAAAAAAGGATTTTGGGGAAAATGAACCCATTTTGTGAGGAAAATTTCTGATTATGGGGAAAATGAACGCAATTTAGGGGGAAAACCCCATTTTTGAGGAAACTGAATTCATTTTTGAGGGTGAAAAAAAATTTTGGGGGAAATGAACCCAGTAATTTGGAAAAAAAGCCCAGATTTTCAGAAAATCATCACTGTTTGGAGGTGAAAACCTGATTTGTGTGAAATTTCACCCAGTTTTAGGGGGAAAAAAAGGATTTTGGGAAAATGAACCCAGGAATGGGGAAAAAAACCTGATTATGGTCAAAATGAACCCAGTGTGGAGTGGAAATAAAAGATTTTGGCAAAAATGAGCACTGTTTGGTGTGGAAAACCTGATTTGTGTGAAAAGGCACCCAGTTTTGGGGGAGAAAAAAAGGATTTTGGGGAAAATGAACCCATTTTGTGAGGAAAATTTCTGATTATGGGGAAAATGAACGCAATTTAGGGGGAAAACCCCATTTTTGAGGAAACTGAATTCATTTTTGAGGGTGAAAAAAAATTTTGGGGGAAATGAACCCAGTAATTTGGAAAAAAAGCCCAGATTTTCAGAAAATCATCACTGTTTGGAGGTGAAAACCTGATTTGTGTGAAATTTCACCCAGTTTTAGGGGGAAAAAAAGGATTTTGGGAAAATGAACCCAGTAATGGGGAAAAAAACCTGATTTTGGGGAAAATGAACCCAGTTTGGGAGATAAAAAAACTGATTTTGGGGAAAATGAACGCAGTGTGGAGGGGAAATACCAGATGTTGGCGAAAATGAACCCAGGAATGGTAAAAAAACCTGATTTTGCAGGAAATCAATCCAGTGTGGAGTGGAAATAGAAGATTTTGTGGAAAATGAACCCTTTTAGGAGGGGAAAACCTGATTTGTGTGAATATGCACCCAGTTTTGGGGGAAAAATAGGATTTTGGGGAAAATGAACCCAGTCTGGGAGGAAAAAAGCTGATTAGGGGAAAAATGAACCCAGTTTTGGGGGAAAAAAAATGATTATGGGGAAAATGAACACAGTTTGGGAGGAAAAACCCATTTTTGAGGAAAATAAACCCAGTTTTGGGGGAAAACCCCGGATTTTGGGGAAAATGAACACAGTTAGGAGAGGAGATAGAAGATTTTGGGGAAAATTAACACTGTTGGGAGGTGAAAACCTGATTTGTGTGAAATTTCACCCAGTTTTAGGGGGAAAAAAAGGATTTTGGGAAAATGAACCCAGTAATGGGGGAAAAAAAATGATTTTGGGGAAAATGAACCCAGAGTGGAAATGAAATACCAGATTTTGGGGAAAATGAACCCATTTTGGAGGGGAAAGCCTGATTTGCGTGAAAATGAACCCTGTTTTGGGGGAAAAAAAGGGATTTTGGCGAAAATGAACCCAGTCTTGGGGGAAAAAACAATTTTTGAGGAAAATGAACCCATTTTTGAGGGGGAAATAAAAGGATATTGGGGAAAATGAACCCAGTAATTGGGAAAAAAAAAACAGATTTTGGGGAAAATGAACACTGTTTGGAGGGGAAAACCTGATTTGTGTGAAAATGCACCCGGTTTAGTGTGGAAAAAAAAGGATTTTGGGGAAAATGATCCGAGTTTGGGAGGAAAAAATCTGATTATGGTGAAAATGAACCCAGTAATTTGGAAAACCAATTTTTGAGGAAAATGAACCCATTTTTGAGGGGGGAAAAAAGGATTTTTGAGAAAGTGAACCCAGTATTTGGGAAAAAAAAACTGATTTTCGGGAAAGTGAACACAGTGTGGAGTGGAAATCCAAGATTTTGGGGAAAATTAACCCAGTTTGGGAGGAAAATTTCTGATTATTGGGAAAATGAACCCAATTTAGGTGGAAACCCCCATTTTTGAAGGATACTGAATTCATTTTTGAGGGGGAAAAAAGATTTTGCGGGAAATGAACCCAGTAATTTGGAAAAAAATCCAGATTTTCGTAAAAATGAACATTGTTTGGAGGGGAAAACCTGATTTGTGTGAAATTGCACCCATTTTTTTTGGGAAAAAAGGATTTTGGGGAAAATGAACCCAGTTTTGGAGGAAAAAGGCTGATTATGGGGAAAACGAACCCAGTTTGGGAGGAAAAAACCATTTTTGAGGAAAATAAACCCAGTTTTGGGGGAAAACCCCGGATTTTGGGGAAAATGAACACAGTGAGGAGTGGAGATAGAAGATTTTGGGGAAAATTAACACTGTTGGGAGGTGAAAACCTGATTTGTGTGAAATTTCACCCAGTCGTAGGGGGAAAAAAAGGATTTTGGGAAAATGAACCCAGTAATGGGGAAAAAAACTGATTTTGGGGAAAATGAACCCAGAGTGGAAATGAAATACCAGATTGTGGGGAAAATGAACCCATTTTGGAGGGGAAAGCCTGATTTGTGCGAAAATTCACCCAGTTTTTGGGGCAATAAATGGGATTTTGGTGAAAATGAACCCAGTTTTGGAGGATAAAAGCTGATTATGGGGAAAATGAACCCAGTCTGGGGGGGAAAAACAATTTTTGAGGAAAATGAACCCATTTTTGAGGGGGAAAAAAAGGATATTGGGGAAAATGAACCCAGTAATTGGGAAAAAAAAACAGATTTTGGGGAAAATGAACACTGTTTGGAGGGGAAAACCTGATTTGTGTGAAAATGCACCCAGTTTAGGGTGGAAAAAAAAGGATTTTGGGGAAAATGAACCGAGTTTGGGGGGAAAAAACCTGATTTTAGGGAAAATTAACCCAGTGTGGCGTGGAGATAGAAGATTTTGGGGAAAATGAACTCTGGAGGGGGAAACCTGATTTGTGTGAAATTTCACACAGTTTTAGGGGGAAAAGAAGGATTTTTGGATAATGAACCCAGTTTGGAAATAAAAAAAAACATGATTTTGGGGAAAATGAACCCAGTTTGGGAGGAAAAAAACCTGATTTTGGGGAAAATGAACGCAGTGTGGAGGGGAAATAACAGATGTTGGCGAAAATGAACCCAGTAATGGTAAAAAAACCTGATTTTGGGGGAAATGAACCCAGTGTGGAGTGGAAATAGAAGATTTGGGGGACAATCAATCAACTCTGTTTGGCGGGGAAAACCTGATTTGTGTGCAAATGCACCCAGTTTTGGGGGGAAAAAAAAGGATTTTGTGGAAAATGAACTGAGTTTGGGAGGGAAAAATCTGATTATGGGGAAAATGAACCCAGTAATTTGGAAAAAACAATTTTTGAGGAAAATGAGCCCATTTTTGAGGGGGGGGGGGAGGATTTTTGAGAAAATTAACCCAGTTATTGGGAAAAAAACCTGATTATGGTCAAAATGAACCCAGTGTGGAGTGGAAATAAAAGATTTTGGCAAAAATGAGCACAGTTTGGTGTGGAAAACCTGATTTGTGTGAATATGCACCCACTTTTGGGGGAAAAATAGGATTTTGGGGAAAATGAACCCAGTCTGGGAGGGAAAAAGCTGATTAGGGGAAAAATGAAGCCAGTTTTGGGGGGAAAAAAATGATTATGGGGAAAATGAACACAGTTTGGGAGGAAAAACCCATTTTTGAGGAAAATAAACCCAGTTTTGGGGGAAAACCCCGGATTTTGGGGAAAATGAACACAGTTAGGAGAGGAGATAGAAGATTTTGGGGAAAATTAACACTGTTGGGAGGTGAAAACCTGATTTGTGTGAAATTTCACCCAGTTTTAGGGGGAAAAAAAGGATTTTGGGAAAATGAACCCAGCAATGGGGGAAAAAAAATGATTTTGGGCAAAATGAACCCAGAGTGGAAATGAAATACCAGATTTTGGGGAAAATGAACCCATTTTGGAGGGGAAAGCCTGATTTGCGTGAAAATGAACCCTGTTTTGGGGGAACAAAAAGGATTTTGGGGAAAATGAACCCAGTCTGGGGGGAAAAAACAATTTTTGAGGAAAATGAACCCATTTTTGAGGGGGAAATAAAAGGATATTGGGGAAAATGAACCCAGTAATTGGGAAAAAAAAACAGATTTTGGGGAAAATGAACACTGTTTGGAGGGGAAAACCTGATTTGTGTGAAAATGCACCCTTTTTAGGGTGGAAAAAAAAGGATTTTGGGGAAAATGAACCGAGTTTGGGGGGAAAAAACCTGATTTTGGGGAAAATGAACCCAGTGTGGCGTGGAAATAGAAGATTTTGGGGAAAATGAACTCTGGAGGGGGAAACCTGATTTGTGTGAAATTTCACACAGTTTTAGGGGGAAAAAAAGGATTTTTGGATAATGAACCCAGTTTGGAAATAAAAAAAAACATGATTTTAAGGAAAATGAACCCAGTTTGGGAGGAAAAAAACCTGATTTTGGGGAAAATGAACGCAATGTGGAGGGGAAATAATAGATGTTGGCGAAAATGAACCCAGTAATGGTAAAAAAACCTGATTTTGGGGGAAATGAACCCAGTGTGGAGTGGAAATAGAAGATTTGGGGGAAAATCAATCAACTCTGTTTGGCGGGGAAAACCTGATTTGTGTGCAAATGCACCCAGTTTTGGGGGGAAAAAAAAGGATTTTGTGGAAAATGAACTGAGTTTGGGAGGGAAAAATCTGATTATGGGGAAAATGAACCCAGTAATTTGGAAAAAACAATTTTTGAGGAAAATGAGCCCATTTTTGAGGGGGGGGGGGGGAGGATTTTTGACAAAATGAACCTAGTTATTGGGAAAAAAACCTGATTATGGTCAAAATGAACCCAGTGTGGAGTGGAAATAAAAGATCTTTACGAAAATGAGCACTGTTTGGTGTGGAAAACCTGATTTGTGTGAAAAGGCACCCAGTTTTGGGGGAGAAAAAAAGGATTTTGGGGAAAATGAACCCATTTTGTGAGGAAAATTTCTGATTATGGGGAAAATGAACGCAATTTAGGGGGAAAACCCCATTTTTGAGGAAACTGAATTCATTTTTGAGGGTGAAAAAAGATTTTGGGGGAAATGAACCCAGTAATTTGGAAAAAAAGCCCAGATTTTCAGAAAATCATCACTGTTTGGAGGTGAAAACCTGATTTGTGTGAAATTTCACCCAGTTTTAGAGGGAAAAAAAGGATTTTGGGAAAATGAACCCAGTAATGGGGAAAAAAAACTGATTTTGGGGAAAATGAACCCAGTTTGGGAGATAAAAAACCTGATTTTGGGGAAAATGAACGCAGTGTGGTGGGGAAATACCAGATGATGGCGAAAATGAACCCAGTAATGGTAAAAAAAACTGATTTTGCGGGAAATCAATCCAGTGTGGAGTGGAAATAGAAGATTTTGTGGAAAATGAACCCTTTTAGGAGGGGAAAACCTGATTTGTGTGAATATGCACCCACTTTTGGGGGAAAAATAGGATTTTGGGGAAAATGAACCCAGTCTGGGAGGAAAAAAGCTGATTAGGGGAAAAACGAACCCAGTTTTGGGGGAAAAAAAATGATTATGGGGAAAATGAACACAGTTTGGGAGGAAAAACCCATTTTTGAGGAAAATAAACCCAGTTTTGGGGGAAAACCCCGGATTTTGGGGAAAATGAACACAGTTAGGAGAGGAGATAGAAGATTTTGGGGAAAATTAACACTGTTGGGAGGTGAAAACCTGATTTGTGTGAAATTTCACCCAGTTTTAGGGGGAAAAAAAGGATTTTGGGAAAATGAACCCAGTAATGGGGGAAAAAAAATGATTTTGGGGAAAATGAACCCAGAGTGGAAATGAAATACCAGATTTTGGGGAAAATGAACCCATTTTGGAGGGGAAAGCCTGATTTGCGTGAAAATGAACCCTGTTTTGGGGGAACAAAAAGGATTTTGGGGAAAATGAACCCAGTCTGGGGGGAAAAAACAATTTTTGAGGAAAATGAACCCATTTTTGAGGGGGAAATAAAAGGATATTGGGGAAAATGAACCCAGTAATTGGGAAAAAAACCCAGATTTTGGAGAAAATGAACACTGTTTGGAGGGGAAAACCTGATTTGTGTGAAAATGCACCAAGTTTACTGTGGAAAAAAAAGGATTTTGGGGAAAATGATCCGAGTTTGGGAGGAAAAAATCTGATTATGGTGAAAATGAACCCAGTAATTTGGAAAACCAATTTTTGAGGAAAATGAACCCATTTTTGAGGGGGAAAAAAGGATTTTTGAGAAAGTGAACCCAGTATTTGGGAAAAAAACCCTGATTTTGGGGAAAGTGAACACAGTGTGGAGTGGAAATCCAAGATTTTGGGGAAAATTAACCCAGTTTGGGAGGAAAATTTCTGATTATTGGGAAAATGAACCCAATTTAGGTGGAAACCCCCATTTTTGAAGGAAACTGAATTCATTTTTGAGGGGGAAAAAAAGATTTTGGGGGAAATGAACCCAGTAATTTGGAAAAAAACCCAGATTTTTGTAAAAATGAACATTGTTTGGAGGGGAAAACCTGATTTGTGTGAAATTGCACCCATTTTTTTGGGGAAAAAAAGGATTTTGGGGAAAATGAACCCAGTTTTGGAGGAAAAAGGCTGATTATGGGGAAAATGAACCCAGTTTGAGAGGAAAAACCCATTTTTGAGGAAAATAAACCCAGTTTTGGGGGAAAACCCCGGATTTTGGGGAAAATGAACACAGTGAGGAGTGGAGATAGAAGATTTTGGGGAAAATTGACACTGTTGGGAGGTGAAAACCTGATTTGTGTGAAATTTCACCCAGTCTTAGGGGGAAAAAAAAGGATTTTGGGAAAATGAACCCAGTAATGGGGAAAAAAACTGATTTTGGGGAAAATGAACCCAGAGTGGAAATGAAATACCAGATTGTGGGGAAAATGAACCCATTTTGGAGGGGAAAGCCTGATTTGTGCGAAAATTCACCCAGTTTTGGGGGCAATAAATGGGATTTTGGTGAAAATGAACCCAGTTTTGGAGGATAAAAGCTGATTATGGGGAAAATGAACCCAGTCTGGGGGGAAAAAACAATTTTTGAGGAAAACGAACCCATTTTTGAGGGGGAAAAAAAGAATATTGGGGAAAAAGAACCCAGTAATTGGGAAAAAAACCCAGATTTTGGGGAAAATGAACACTGTTTGGAGGGGAAAACCTGATTTGTGTGAAAATGCACCCAGTTTTGGGGGGAAAAAAAAGGATTTTGTGGAAAAGGTACAGAGTTTGGGAGGGAAAAATCTGATTATGCGGAAAATGAACCCAGTAATTTGGAAAAAATAATTTCTGAGGAAAATGAGCCCATTTTTGAGGGGGGTGGGGGAGGATTTTTGAGAAAATGAACCCAGTTATTGGGAAAAAAAACCTGATTATGGTCAAAATGAACCCAGTGTGGAGTGGAAATAAAAGATTTTGGCAAAAATGAGCACTGTTTGGTGTGGAAAACCTGATTTGTGTGAAAAGGCACCCAGTTTTGGGGGAGAAAAAAAAGATTTTGGGGAAAATGAACCCATTTTGTGAGGAAAATTTCTGATTATGGGGAAAATGAACGCAATTTGGGGGGAAAACCCCATTTTTGAGGAAACTGAATTCATTTTTGAGGGTGAAAAAAAGATTTTGGGGGAAATGAACCCAGTAATTTGGAAAAAAAGCCCAGATTTTCAGAAAATCATCACTGTTTGGAGGTGAAAACCTGATTTGTGTGAAATTCCACCCATTTTCTAGGGGGAAAAAAAGGATTTTGGGAAAATGAACCCAGTAATGGGGAAAAAAACCTGATTTTGGGGAAAATGAACCCAGTTTGGGAGATAAAAAAACTGATTTTGGGGAAAATGAACGCAGTGTGGAGGGGAAATACTAGATGTTGGCGAAAATGAACCCAGGAATGGTAAAAAAACCTGATTTTGCAGGAAATCAATCCAGTGTGGAGTGGAAATAGAAGATTTTGTGGAAAATGAACCCTTTTAGGAGGGGAAAACCTGATTTGTGTGAATATGCACCCAGTTTTGGGGGAAAAATAGGATTTTGGGGAAAATGAACCCAGTCTGGGAGGAAAAAAGCTGATTAGGGGAAAAACGACCCCAGTTTTGGGGGAAAAAAAATGATTATGGGGAAAATGAACACAGTTTGGGAGGAAAAACCCATTTTTGAGGAAAATAAACCCAGTTTTGGGGGAAAACCCCGGATTTTGGGGAAAATGAACACAGTTAGGAGAGGAGATAAAAGATTTGGGGGAAAATTAACACTGTTGGGAGGTGAAAACCTGATTTGTGTGAAATTTCACCCAGTTTTAGGGGGAAAAAAAAGATTTTGGGAAAATGAACCCAGTAATGGGGGAAAAAAAAATGATTTTGGGGAAAACGAACCCAGAGTGGAAATGAAATACCAGATTTTGGGGAAAATGAACCCATTTTGGAGGGGAAAGCCTGATTTGTGAGAAAATGAACCCTGTTTTGGGGGAACAAAAAGGATTTTGGGGAAAATGAACCCAGTCTGGGGGGAAAACACAATTTTTGAGGAAAATGAACCCATTTTTGAGGGGGAAATAAAAGGATATTGGGAAAAATGAACCCAGTAATTCGGAAAAAAACCCAGATTTTGGGGAAAATGAACACTGTTTGGAGGGGAAAACCTGATTTGTGTGAAAATGCACCCCGTTTACTGTGGAAAAAATCTGATTATGGTGAAAATGAACCCAGTAATTTGGAAAACCAATTTTTGAGGAAAATGAACCCATTTTTGAGGGGGAAAAAAGGATTTTTGAGAAAGTGAACCCAGTATTTGGGAAAAAAAACCTGATTTTGGGGAAAGTGAACACAGTGTGGAGTGGAAATCCAAGATTTTGGGGAAAATTAACCCAGTTTGGGAGGAAAATTTCTGATTATTGGGAAAATGAACCTAATTTAGGTGGAAACCCCCATTTTTGAAGGAAACTGAATTCATTTTTGAGGGGGAAAAAAAGATTTTGGGGGAAATGAACCCAGTAATTTGGAAAAAAACCCACATTTTTGTAAAAATGAACATTGTTTGGAGGGGAAAACCTGATTTGTGTGAAATTGCACCCATTTTTTTGGGGAAAAAAAGGATTTTGGGGAAAATGAACCCAGTTTTGGAGGAAAAAGGCTGATTATGGGGAAAATGAACCCAGTTTGGGAGGAAAAACCCATTTTTGAGGAAAATAAACCCAGTTTTGGGGGAAAACCCCAGATTTTGGGGAAAATGAACACAGTGAGGAGTGGAGATAGAAGATTTTGGGGAAAATGAAGACTGTTGGAAGGTGAAAACCTGATTTGTGTCAAATTTCACCCAGTCTTAGGGGGAAAAAAAAGGATTTTGGGAAAATGAACCCAGTAATGGGGAAAAAAACTGATTTTGGGGAAAATGAACCCAGAGTGGAAATGAAATACCAGATTTTGGGGAAAATGAACCCATTTTGGATGGAAAGCCTGATTTGTGCGAAAATTCACCCAGTTTTTGGGGCAATGAATGGCATTTTGGTGAAAATGAACCCAGTTTTGGAGGATAAAAGCTGATTATGGGGAAAATGAACCCAGTCTGGAGGGAAAAAACAATTTTTGAGGAAAATGAACCCATTATTGAGGGGGAAAAAAAGGATATTGGGGAAAATGAACCCAGTAATTGGGAAAAAAAAACAGATTTTGGGGAAAATGAACACTGTTTGGAGGGGAAAACCTGATTTGTGTGAAAATGCACCCAGTTTAGGTTGGAAAAAAATAGGATTTTGGGGAAAATGAACCGAGTTTGGGGGGAAAAAACCTGATTTTGGGGAAAATGAACCCAGTGTGGCGTGGAAATAGAAGATTTTGGGGAAAATGAACTCTGGAGGAGGAAACCTGATTTGTGTGAAATTTCACACAGTTTTAGGGGAAAAAGAAGGATGTTTGGATAATGAACCCAGTCCGGAAAGAAAAAAACCTGATTTTGGGGAAAATGAACCCAGTTTGGGAGGAAAAAAACCTGATTTTGGGGAAAATGAACGCAGTGTGGAGGGGAAATAACAGATGTTGGCGAAAATGAACCCAGTAATGGTAAAAAAACCTGATTTTGGGGGAAAATGAACCCAGTGTGGAGTGGAAATAGAAGATTATGGGGAAAATCAACTCTGTTTGGCGGGGAAAACCTGATTTGTGTGCAAATGCACCCAGTTTTTTGGGGAAAAAAAAGGATTTTGTGGAAAATGAACTGAGTTTGGGAGGGAAAAATCTGATTATGGGGAAAATGAACCCAGTAATTTGGAAAAAACAATTTCTGAGGAAAATGAGCCCATTTTTGAGGGGGGGGGGGAGGATTTTTGAGAAAATGAACCCAGTTATTGGGAAAAAAACCTGATTATGGTCAAAATGAACCCAGTGTGGAGTGGAAATAAAAGATTTTGGCAAAAATGAGCACTGTTTGGTGTGGAAAACCTGATTTGTGTGAAAAGGCACCCAGTTTTGGGGGAGAAAAAAAGGATTTTGGGGAAAATGAACCCATTTTGTGAGGAAAATTTCTGATTATGGGGAAAATGAATGCAATATAGGGGGAAAACCTCATTTTTGAGGAAACTGAATTCATTTTTGAGGGTGAAAAAAGATTTTGGGGAAAATGAACCCAGTAATTTGGAAAAAAAGCCCAGATTTTCAGAAAATCATCACTGTTTGGAGGTGAAAACCTGATTTGTGTGAAATTTCACCCATTTTTAGGGGGAAAAAAAGAATTTTGGGAAAATGAACCCAGTAATGGGGAAAAAAACCTGATTTTGGGGAAAATGAACCCAGTTTGGGAGATAAAAAAACTGATTTTGGGGAAAATGAACGCAGTGTGGTGGGGAAATACCAGATGATGGCAAAAATGAACCCAGGAATGGTAAAAAAAACTGATTTTGCAGGAAATCAATCCAGTGTGGAGTGGAAATAGAAGATTTTGTGGAAAATGAACCCTTTTAGGAGGGGAAAACCTGATTTGTGTGAATATGCACCCAGTTTTGGGGGAAAAATAGGATTTTGGGGAAAATGAACCCAGTCTGGGAGGAAAAAAGCTGATTAGGGGAAAAATGAAGCCAGTTTTGGGGGGAAAAAAATGATTATGGGGAAAATGAACACAGTTTGGGAGGAAAAACCCATTTTTGAGGAAAATAAACCCAGTTTTGGGGGAAAACCCCGGATCTTGGGGAAAATGAACACAGTTAGGTGAGGAGATAGAAGATTTTGGGGAAAATGAAGACTGTTGGAAGGAGAAAACCTGATTTGTGTGAAATTTCACCCAGTCTTAGGGGGAAAAAAAAGGATTTTGGGAAAATGAACCCAGTAATGGGAAAAAAAAAAACAACCTGATTTTGGGGGAAAATGAACCCAGAGTGGAAATGAAATACCAGATTTTGGGGAAAATGAACCCATTTTGGATGGAAAGCCTGATTTGTGCGAAAATTCACCCAGTTTTTGGCGCAATAAATGGGATTTTGGTGAAAATGAACCCAGTTTTGGAGGATAAAAGCTGATTATGGGGAAAATGAACCCAGTCTTGGGGGAAAAAACAATTTTTGAGGAAAATGAACCCATTTTTGAGGGGGAAAAAAAGGATATTGGGGAAAATGAACCCAGTAATTGGGAAAAAAAAACAGATTTTGGGGAAAATGAACACTGTTTGGAGGGGAAAACCTGATTTGTGTGAAAATGCACCCAGTTTAGGGTGGAAAAAAAAGGATTTTGGGGAAAATGAACCGAGTTTGGGGGGAAAAAACCTGATTTTAGGGAAAATTAACCCAGTGTGGCGTGGAAATAGAAGATTTTGGGGAAAATGAACTCTGGAGGAGGAAACCTGATTTGTGTGAAATTCCACACAGTTTTAGGGGGAAAAGAAGGATTTTTGGATAATGAACCCAGTTTGGAAAGAAAAAAACCTGATTTTGGGGAAAATGAACCCAGTTTGGGAGGAAAAAAACCTGATTTTGGGGAAAATGAACGCAGTGTGGAGGGGAAATAACAGATGTTGGCGAAAATGAACCCAGTAATGGTAAAAAAACCTGATTTGGGGGGAAATGAACCCTGTGTGGAGTGGAAATAGAAGATTTTGGGGAAAATCAATCAACTCTGTTTGGCGGGGAAAACCTGATTTGTGTGCAAACGCACCCAGTTTTTGGGGGAAAAAAAAGGATTTTGGGGAAAATGAACTGAGTTTGGGAGGGAAAAATCTGATTATCGGGAAAATGTACCCAGTAATTTGGAAAAAACAATTTCTGAGGAAAATGAGCCCATTTTTGAGGGGGGGGGGAGGATTTTTGAGAAAATGAATCCAGTTATTGGGAAAAAAACCTGATTATGGTCAAAATGAACCCAGTGTGGAGTGGAAATAAAAGATTTTGGCAAAATGAGCACTGTTTGGTGTGGAAAACCTGATTTGTGTGAAAATGCACCCGGTTTAGTGTGGAAAAAAAAGGATTTTGGGGAAAATGATCCGAGTTTGGGAGGAAAAAATCTGATTATGGTGAAAATGAACCCAGTAATTTGGAAAAACAATTTTTGAGGAAAATGAACCCATTTTTGAGGGGGAAAAAAAGGATATTGGGGAAAATGAACCCAGTAATTGGGAAAAAAAACAGATTTTGGGGAAAATGAACACTGTTTGGAGGGGAAAACCTGATTTGTGTGAAAATGCACCCAGTTTAGGGTGGAAAAAAAAGGATTTTGGGGAAAATGAACCGAGTTTGGGGGGAAAAAAACCTGATTTTGGGGAAAATGAACCCAGTGTGGCGTGGAAATAGACGATTTTGGGGAAAATGAACTCTGGAGGGGGAAACCTGATTTGTGTGAAATTTCACACAGTTTTAGGGGGAAAAAAAGGATTTTTGGATAATGAACCCAGTTTGGAAATAAAAAAAACATGATTTTGGGGAAAATGAACCCAGTTTGGGAGGAAAAAAACCTGATTTTTGGGAAAATGAACGCAGTGTGGAGGGGAAATAACAGATGTTGGCGAAAATGAACCCAGTAATGGTAAAAAAACCTGATTTTGGGGGAAATGAACCCAGTGTGGAGTGGAAATAGAAGATTTTGGGGAAAATCAACTCTGTTTGGCGGGGAAAACCTGATTTGTGTGCAAATGCACCCAGTTTTGGGGGGGGGGGAAAAGGATTTTGTGGAAAATGAACTGAGTTTGGGAGGGAAAAATCTGATTATGGGGAAAATGAACCCAGTAATTTGGAAAAAACAATTTTTGAGGAAAAGGAGCCCATTTTTGAGAGTGGGGGGGGGGGGAGGATTTTTGAGAAAATGAACCCAGTTATTGGGAAAAAAACCTGATTATGGTCAAAATGAACCCAGTGTGGAGTGGAAATAAAAGATTTTGGCAAAAATGAGCACTGTTTGGTGTGGAAAACCTGATTTGTGTGAAAAGGCACCCAGTTTGGGGGGAGAAAAAAAGGATTTTGGGGAAAATGAACCCATTTTGTGAGGAAAATTTCTGATTATGGGGAAAATGAACGCAATTTAGGGGGAAAACCCCATTTTTGAGGAAACTGAATTCATTTTTGAGGGTGAAAAAAAATTTTGGGGGAAATGAACCCAGTAATTTGGAAAAAAAGCCCAGATTTTCAGAAAATCATCACTGTTTGGAGGTGAAAACCTGATTTGTGTGAAATTTCACCCAGTTTTAGGGGGAAAAAAAGGATTTTGGGAAAATGAACCCAGTAATGGGGAAAAAAACCTGATTTTGGGGAAAATGAACCCAGTTTGGGAGATAAAAAACCTGATTTTGGGGAAAATGAACGCAGTGTGGAGGGGAAATACCAGATGTTGGCGAAAATGAACCCAGGAATGGTAAAAAAACCTGATTTTGCAGGAAATCAATCCAGTGTGGAGTGGAAATAGAAGATTTTGTAGAAAATGAACCCTTTTAGGAGGGGAAAACCTGATTTGTGTGAATATGCACCCAGTTTTGGGGGAAAAATAGGATTTTGGGGAAAATGAACCCAGTCTGGGAGGAAAAAAGCTGATTAGGGGAAAAATGAACCCAGTTTTGGAGGAAAAAGGCTGATTATGGGGAAAACGAACCCAGTTTGGGAGGAAAAAACCATTTTTGAGGAAAATAAACCCAGTTTTGGGGGAAAACCCCGGATTTTGGGGAAAATGAACACAGTGAGGAGTGGAGATAGAAGATTTTGGGGAAAATTAACACTGTTGGGAGGTGAAAACCTGATTTGTGTGAAATTTCACCCAGTCTTAGGGGGAAAAAAAGGATTTTGGGAAAATGAACCCAGTAATGGGGAAAAAAACTAATTTTGGGCAAAATGAACCCAGAGTGGAAATGAAATACCAGATTTTGGGGAAAATGAACCCATTTTGGAGGGGAAAGCCTGATTTGCGTGAAAATTCACCCAGTTTTTGGGGCAATAAATGGGATTTTGGTGAAAATGAACCCAGTTTTGGAGGATAAAAGCTGATTATGGGGAAAATGAACCCAGTCTTGGGGGAAAAAACAATTTTTGAGGAAAATGAACCCATTTTTGAGGGGGAAAAAAAGGATATTGGGGAAAATGAACCCAGTAATTGGGAAAAAAAAACAGATTTTGGGGAAAATGAACACTGTTTGGAGGGGAAAACCTGATTTGTGTGAAAATGCACCCAGTTTAGGGTGGAAAAAAAAGGATTTTGGGGAAAATGAACCGAGTTTGGGGGGAAAAAACCTGATTTTGGGGAAAATGAACCCAGTGTGGCGTGGAAATAGAAGATTTTGGGGAAAATGAACTCTGGAGGGGGAAACCTGATTTGTGTGAAATTTCACACAGTTTTAGGGGGAAAAAAAGGATTTTTGGATAATGAACCCAGTTTGGAAATAAAAAAAACATGATTTTGGGGAAAATGAACCCAGTTTGGGAGGAAAAAAACCTGATTTTTGGGAAAATGAACGCAGTGTGGAGGGGAAATAACAGATGTTGGCGAAAATGAACCCAGTAATGGTAAAAAAACCTGATTTTGGGGGAAATGAACCCAGTGTGGAGTGGAAATAGAAGATTTTGGGGAAAATCAACTCTGTTTGGCGGGGAAAACCTGATTTGTGTGCAAATGCACCCAGTTTTGGGGGGGGGAAAAAAGGATTTTGTGGAAAATGAACTGAGTTTGGGAGGGAAAAATCTGATTATGGGGAAAATGAACCCAGTAATTTGGAAAAAACAATTTTTGAGGAAAATGAGCCCATTTTTGAGAGGGGGGGGGAGGATTTTTGAGAAAATGAACCCAGTTATTGGGAAAAAAACCTGATTATGGTCAAAATGAACCCAGTGTGGAGTGGAAATAAAAGATTTTGGCAAAAATGAGCACTGTTTGGTGTGGAAAACCTGATTTGTGTGAAAAGGCACCCAGTTTGGGGGGAGAAAAAAAGGATTTTGGGGAAAATGAACCCATTTTGTGAGGAAAATTTCTGATTATGGGGAAAATGAACGCAATTTAGGGGGAAAACCCCATTTTTGAGGAAACTGAATTCATTTTTGAGGGTGAAAAAAGATTTTGGGGGAAATGAACCCAGTAATTTGGAAAAAAAGCCCAGATTTTCAGAAAATCATCACTGTTTGGAGGTGACAACCTGATTTGTGTGAAATTTCACCCAGTTTTAGGGGGAAAAAAAGGATTTTGGGAAAATGAACCCAGTAATGGGGGAAAAAAACTGATTTTGGGGAAAATGAACCCAGTTTGGGAGATAAAAAACCTGATTTTGGGGAAAATGAACGCAGTGTGGAGGGGAAATACCAGATGTTGGCGAAAATGAACCCAGGAATGGTAAAAAAACCTGATTTTGCAGGAAATCAATCCAGTGTGGAGTGGAAATAGAAGATTTTGTGGAAAATGAACCCTTTTAGGAGGGGAAAACCTGATTTGTGTGAATATGCACCCAGTTTTGGGGGAAAAATAGGATTTTGGGGAAAATGAACCCAGTCTGGGAGGAAAAAAGCTGATTAGGGGAAAAATGAACCCAGTTTTGGGGGGAAAAAAATGATTATGGGGAAAATGAACACAGTTTGGGAGGAAAAACCCATTTTTGAGGAAAATAAACCCAGTTTTGGGGGAAAAACCCGGATTTTGGGGAAAATGAACACAGTTAGGAGAGGAGATAGAAGATTTTGGGGAAAATTAACACTGTTGGGAGGTGAAAACCTGATTTGTGTGAAATTTCACCCAGTTTTAGGGGGAAAAAAAGGATTTTGGGAAAATGAACCCAGTAATGGGGGAAAAAAAATTATTTTGGGCAAAATGAACCCAGAGTGGAAATGAAATACCAGATTTTGGGGAAAATGAACCCATTTTGGAGGGGAAAGCCTGATTTGCGTGAAAATGAACCCTGCTTTGGGGGAAAAAAAAAGGATTTTGGGGAAAATGAACTCAGTCTGGGGGGAAAAAACAATTTTTGAGGAAAATGAACCCATTTTTGAGGGGGAAATAAAAGGATATTGGGGAAAATGAACCCAGTAATTGGGAAAAAAAACAGATTTTGGGGAAAATGAACACTGTTTGGAGGGGAAAACCTGATTTGTGTGAAAATGCACCCGGTTTAGTGTGGAAAAAAAAGGATTTTGGGGAAAATGATCCGAGTTTGGGAGGAAAAAATCTGATTATGGTGAAAATGAACCCAGTAATTTGGAAAACCAATTTTTGAGGAAAATGAACCCATTTTTGAGGGGGGAAAAAAGGATTTTTGAGAAAGTGAACCCAGTATTTGGGAAAAAAACCCTGATTTTCGGGAAAGTGAACACAGTGTGGAGTGGAAATCCAAGATTTTGGGGAAAATTAACCCAGTTTGGGAGGAAAATTTCTGATTATTGGGAAAATGAACCCAATTTAGGTGGAAACCCCCATTTTTGAAGGAAACTGAATTCATTTTTGAGGGGGAAAAAAGATTTTGGGGGAAATGAACCCAGTAATTTGGAAAAAAATCCAGATTTTCGTAAAAATGAACATTGTTTGGAGGGGAAAACCTGATTTGTGTGAAATTGCACCCATTTTTTTTGGGAAAAAAGGATTTTGGGGAAAATGAACCCAGTTTTGGAGGAAAAAGGCTGATTATGGGGAAAACGAACCCAGTTTGGGAGGAAAAACCCATTTTTGAGGAAAATAAACCCAGTTTTGGGGGAAAACCCCGGATTTTGGGGAAAATGAACACAGTGAGGAGTGGAGATAGAAGATTTTGGGGAAAATTAACACTGTTGGGAGGTGAAAACCTGATTTGTGTGAAATTTCACCCAGTCTTAGGGGGAAAAAAAGGATTTTGGGAAAATGAACCCAGTAATGGGGAAAAAAACTAATTTTGGGCAAAATGAACCCAGAGTGGAAATGAAATACCAGATTTTGGGGAAAATGAACCCATTTTGGAGGGGAAAGCCTGATTTGCGTGAAAATTCACCCAGTTTTTGGGGCAATAAATGGGATTTTGGTGAAAATGAACCCAGTTTTGGAGGATAAAAGCTGATTATGGGGAAAATGAACCCAGTCTTGGGGGAAAAAACAATTTTTGAGGAAAATGAACCCATTTTTGAGGGGGAAAAAAAGGATATTGGGGAAAATGAACCCAGTAATTGGGAAAAAAAAACAGATTTTGGGGAAAATGAACACTGTTTGGAGGGGAAAACCTGATTTGTGTGAAAATGCACCCAGTTTAGGGTGGAAAAAAAAGGATTTTGGGGAAAATGAACCGAGTTTGGGGGGAAAAAACCTGATTTTGGGGAAAATGAACCCAGTGTGGCGTGGAAATAGAAGATTTTGGGGAAAATGAACTCTGGAGGGGGAAACCTGATTTGTGTGAAATTTCACACAGTTTTAGGGGGAAAAAAAGGATTTTTGGATAATGAACCCAGTTTGGAAATAAAAAAAACATGATTTTGGGGAAAATGAACCCAGTTTGGGAGGAAAAAAACCTGATTTTTGGGAAAATGAACGCAGTGTGGAGGGGAAATAACAGATGTTGGCGAAAATGAACCCAGTAATGGTAAAAAAACCTGATTTTGGGGGAAATGAACCCAGTGTGGAGTGGAAATAGAAGATTTTGGGGAAAATCAACTCTGTTTGGCGGGGAAAACCTGATTTGTGTGCAAATGCACCCAGTTTTGGGGGGGGGAAAAAAGGATTTTGTGGAAAATGAACTGAGTTTGGGAGGGAAAAATCTGATTATGGGGAAAATGAACCCAGTAATTTGGAAAAAACAATTTTTGAGGAAAATGAGCCCATTTTTGAGAGGGGGGGGGGGGGGGGAGGATTTTTGAGAAAATGAACCCAGTTATTGGGAAAAAAACCTGATTATGGTCAAAATGAACCCAGTGTGGAGTGGAAATAAAAGATTTTGGCAAAAATGAGCACTGTTTGGTGTGGAAAACCTGATTTGTGTGAAAAGGCACCCAGTTTTGGGGGAGAAAAAAAGGATTTTGGGGAAAATGAACCCATTTTGTGAGGAAAATTTCTGATTATGGGGAAAATGAACGCAATTTAGGGGGAAAACCCCATTTTTGAGGAAACTGAATTCATTTTTGAGGGTGAAAAAAAATTTTGGGGGAAATGAACCCAGTAATTTGGAAAAAAAGCCCAGATTTTCAGAAAATCATCACTGTTTGGAGGTGACAACCTGATTTGTGTGAAATTTCACCCAGTTTTAGGGGGAAAAAAAGGATTTTGGGAAAATGAACCCAGTAATGGGGAAAAAAACCTGATTTTGGGGAAAATGAACCCAGTTTGGGAGATAAAAAACCTGATTTTGGGGAAAATGAACGCAGTGTGGAGGGGAAATACCAGATGTTGGCGAAAATGAACCCAGGAATGGTAAAAAAACCTGATTTTGCAGGAAATCAATCCAGTGTGGAGTGGAAATAGAAGATTTTGTGGAAAATGAACCCTTTTAGGAGGGGAAAACCTGATTTGTGTGAATATGCACCCAGTTTTGGGGGAAAAATAGGATTTTGGGGAAAATGAACCCAGTCTGGGAGGAAAAAAGCTGATTAGGGGAAAAATGAAGCCAGTTTTGGGGGGAAAAAAATGATTATGGGGAAAATGAACACAGTTTGGGAGGAAAAACCCATTTTTGAGGAAAATAAACCCAGTTTTGGGGGAAAACCCCGGATTTTGGGGAAAATGAACACAGTTAGGAGAGGAGATAGAAGATTTTGGGGAAAATTAACACTGTTGGGAGGTGAAAACCTGATTTGTGTGAAATTTCACCCAGTCTTAGGGGGAAAAAAAGGATTTTGGGAAAATGAACCCAGTAATGGGGAAAAAAAATTATTTTGGGAAAAATGAACCCAGAGTGGAAATGAAATACCAGATTTTGGGGAAAATGAACCCATTTTGGAGGGGAAAGCCTGATTTGCGTGAAAATGAACCCTGTTTTGGGGGGAAAAAAAGGATTTTGGGGAAAATGAACTCAGTCTGGGGGGAAAAAACAATTTTTGAGGAAAACGAACCCATTTTTCAGGGGGAAATAAAAGGATATTGGGGAAAATGAACCCAGTAATTGGGAAAAAAAACAGATTTTGGGGAAAATGAACACTGTTTGGAGGGGAAAACCTGATTTGTGTGAAAATGCACCCGGTTTAGTGTGGAAAAAAAAGGATTTTGGGGAAAATGATCCGAGTTTGGGAGGAAAAAATCTGATTATGGTGAAAATGAACCCAGTAATTTGGAAAACCAATTTTTGAGGAAAATGAACCCATTTTTGAGGGGGGAAAAAAGGATTTTTGAGAAAGTGAACCCAGTATTTGGGAAAAAAAACCCTGATTTTCGGGAAAGTGAACACAGTGTGGAGTGGAAATCCAAGATTTTGGGGAAAATTAACCCAGTTTGGGAGGAAAATTTCTGATTATTGGGAAAATGAACCCAATTTAGGTGGAAACCCCCATTTTTGAAGGAAACTGAATTCATTTTTGAGGGGGAAAAAAGATTTTGGGGGAAATGAACCCAGTAATTTGGAAAAAAATCCAGATTTTCGTAAAAATGAACATTGTTTGGAGGGGAAAACCTGATTTGTGTGAAATTGCACCCATTTTTTTTGGAAAAAAAAGGATTTTGGGGAAAACAAACCCAGTTTTGGAGGAAAAAGGCTGATTATGGGGAAAACGAACCCAGTTTGGGAGGAAAAACCCATTTTTGAGGAAAATAAACCCAGTTTTGGGGGAAAACCCCGGATTTTGGGGAAAATGAACACAGTGAGGAGTGGAGATAGAAGATTTTGGGGAAAATAAAGACTGTTGGAAGGTGAAAACCTGATTTGTGTGAAAATGAACCCAGTTTAGGGTGCAAAAAAAGGATTTTAGGGAAAATGAACCGAGTTTGGGAGTAAAAAATATGATTTTAGGGAAAATGAACCCAGTTTGGAAGGGAACACCGGATTTGTGTGAAAATGCACCCAGTTTTTGAGGGGAAAAAAGGGATTTTGGGGAAAATGAACCCAGAAATGGGGAAAAAAATCTGAATTTGGGGAAAAGGAACACAATGTGGAGTGGAAATACAAGATTGTGGGGAAAATGAACCCAGTTTGGGAGGAAAAAACCCTGATTTTAGAGAAAATGCATCCGGTGTGGAGTGGAAATAGAAGATTTTGGGTAAAATGAACACTGTTTGGAGGGGAAAACCTGATTTGTTTGAAAATGCACCCAGTTTGGGAGGAAAAAAAGCTGATTATGGGGAAAATGAACCAAGTTTCGAAGGGAAAACCGTATTTCTGTGGAAATGCACCCAGTTTTTGAGGAGAAAAAAAAGGATTTTGGGGAAAATGAACCCAGTAATGGGGAAAAAAAACTGAATTTGGGGAAAAGGAACACAGTGTGGAGTGGACATAAAAGATTTTGGGGAAAATGAACACTGTTGGGAGGTGAAAACCTGATTTGTTTGAAAATGCACCCAGTTTTTGGGGGGAAAAAAAGGATTTTGGGGAAAATGAACCCAGTTTTGGAGGAAAAAAACTTAGATATCGCTGGACTGGAGTTAGTTAGAAAACCAATTCTACAGAAAAACAACTCTGCTTAAATCAAAATATTCCATTCTCTGCAAAAACAACCACTTCCTGCATCAATAAGACTTTGAATCTGTTTTTTCTTTAAGTAAATGTGGTGGTGACCAGACATCTTCTGCTTAAATATAAGAAAGAAACAAAATACCCAGAAAGCCCAGTATACTCACCACATTTTGCGACGGTTCTGAACGCGTCTCCTCTGTCTGTTCCTCCGTGTGCTCGTTTGCATCCGAAAGGTGCCATTCCAAGCCCCTGGAGCTGTATTCATCCCTCCGCTCCTCTTCCTCCCAGGTCATTAGCATGCACGATGGGCCGTTACCAGCGGCTGTTCTGCCCTGCCCTGCGGCAGCTTTTAACGTGAGGCTCCTCCTGGAGGGATTCTGGCTGGAGGCAGAAAAGTGACCGCTTTGGAAGTACTGGGCGATTCCTTCGATTTCCGATAAACGCCTTCAGTGGTGAATGCAGGGGGAGCGCGGGATCCCTGGCAGCAGAAGGGAGGCTTTTCCTCGGCGATGCCCGCAGGGTGAGGGCTCTCCGGGGGGCGCCTGGTTGCCGCCGGACGGAGAAACAGAACCTTTTTCCTTTGCTCTCTGTAAGAGTCACGGGCGTTGGCAAAGGAGTGCGATGGATCAGCCCGCAGGTACGGCCGGGGCTGCGGCGGTGTTAAACACCCCCTGCTCCAGCGTTAGTGCTGGGCACAGAGCGGGGAGGGTGCGGGGGCACCGGGGAGGGGGAAGGGGACACCGGGATGGGGCTGCCGGGAGGCTCCGGGGAACCCCGGGCCGAGAGGTCCCGCAGCCACAGCCCCCCACGTGCTGAGCGTGTCCTCACCCGCACCCCGGTCCCGCACGGTGCGGTGAATGCGTGCGAGCGCGTGGGCGGGGGGGGGTGTGCGCGTGTTTATGCGATCATGTGCGTGTGTGTACATGTGTGTGTGCGCTCATGTGCGTGTGTGCGCTGTTCTGTGTGTGTGCTCATGTGCGTGTGTGCGCTGTTCTGTGTGTGTACTCATGTGCATGTGTGTACGTGTGTGTGCGCTCGTGTGCGTGTGTGCTCATGGGCATGTGCGTGTGCGCGCATGTGCTCATGTGTCTATGCGTGTGTGTGTTCGTGTGTGTGTGCTCATGTGCGTGTGTGTACATGTGTGTGTGCGCTCGTGTGCGTGTTTGCTCATGGGCATGTGCGTGTGCGCGCGTGTGCTTGTGTGTCTATGCGTGTGTGTGTTTGTGCGTGT
Source organism: Tapera naevia (assembly GCA_033556795.1). NCBI lineage: Eukaryota > Metazoa > Chordata > Aves > Cuculiformes > Neomorphidae > Tapera > Tapera naevia. The sequence continues at coordinate 32,993 of JAUMJJ010000090.1, read as the reverse complement.
GTGTGTGTGTGCTCATGTGCGTGTGTGCGCTGTTCTGTGTATGTGCTGGTGTGCGTGTGTCTGTGCGTGTGCTTGTTCCCGTGTCTGTCTGCACCCGTGGCCCTGCCCGCGTGTCCCTGCCCCAGGTTCCTACCGCTGATCTGCAAAGAACAAGAAAAAAGATCTTCACATGTTTTATTACTTTGCCTGACAAAAGTCGAGCTGTTTGTGTTTCTGGTGTTGTAATAGAATGTTGTACTTGGAAGTACTTGCGTAGTTCTTGCACGAGCAAGTCTTTTACTTTTGCTAGATACAAAATCTTAAGGCCCAAGTTACTCTACTGCATCATATACTTCTAAGAAATCCAGCTCTTCCTGCAGGCTTTGAAGAGCACAGGATAGCTGGTGAAAATCTGTGAAATATATTGAATAGAAAGTTATCGGAGTCCATGAAATCTCAGCTGTATTTGCTTTTATGATAAGCTTATCTTAAAGCGTTTAGCATCTTGAGTCACTGTTTGCATTTATTAAGAGTCTCTCAGCACAAACAGTCCTGGGGATATTTTCTTTAAACTTTCTATTGAAATGTTGAGCAGAGTGGTCAACACTCACTTAGTTGCTCACTAAGTGTGGGTGGTGGCTGTTCTTTATATATTCTTTATATGAGTCTGAAGGCAAATAGTTGAAAACAATGAGAATGTTTATATGAACCAAACTGGTGGTATTGTAGCCTGCTTCCAGCTTTCTTTAGGAAAGTGATAAAGCAGTTTGTGATAAGATAATGCAATGTAAAAGAAGAACCTTGTATATAGAGTATTTCTCAAACCTATTTTGGGGCTATTTTCAGAGACACTGAATTTAAAAAGGTGGGAGGAATGGAAATCGTAAAATGATGTAGTTAGCTGAGATGTGGTACTCTGTAGTTCTTAATTCTGTCCTGTATGAAGATTTTAGAAGCCAAAAATAAATTTTCATCCTGAAGTCTTTACCCTACAGCCATCGTAGTTGTTGCCCAGCTTAGGGGTTCTAAGAATGCTTCAGCTAGGTTACTTAAGCAGAGGAAGAGCCTCAAAACAGCTCAGGATTTGAATCAACTTTATAAAATGATATATTTCTGTTTGCAGCCAGAGACATAAATAGCTCTTAATTTTTCTGGTTTTGTAGCTGACAGATCCGCAGTGTCCAGTTTCCTTGGGAATGACATTGGGCGAGCTTCGTTTACTGGTAAAGTGTGTGTGCATGCATGTTCTTAGGTGTTTGTTTTTTCTTGTCTTTGGAGTAGCAGACAGGATGAAAGTAACGTATTAAGATGTGTCATGAAAGTGTGCATAGAGCTGGAAGTGAAGACAGTCTCTCTTTCATGCAAATAGTGCTTGAAGTTTGTGGAAGCAGAAGGGAAGATGATTGAGGAACATCCCACTTGAGGACTAGTGATTTGTTCTTCTCCCACATTGCAATTGTGATTTTTTTTCAGCTCTTTATTGTTTTTTTTTTAAAGAAGCACTTGGAGGGAGCCAGGAGAGGCAGGTGTGAGGATGCATCTTCGCTGTGTCTGCACCAAAATAACTCTCCCTGGATGCTTTGGGGGTGTTTTCCTCCTGCTCCCCCTAAGCATTGCCTCTGCCTGCCAGGCTGGTCCATGCCTGCCTTCAGGCTCTGCTGGATCTGTAACATCTCCACTTGTTTTGAAGCTCAGGAGGGGAGGAACACAAAGGGTGTGCCTTGCTCTGCAGCACCTGGCAATGCAGGGCACCCACAGGGCTGCAGGATTTGGCTGCATCCCAGAGCCCTTTGAGGAGTCAGGCAGTTGAGTGATCCAGCAGAGATAAGGGATCCCCTGGTCCTCTGTCCAGGGATTGGACAGAGGAGTGAAATCTGGCTGAATCTTAAGCTCTTGGAGTTAAACAAGTTGAGGTTACTTGATGAACAAAAAAAAAACAAACAACCCAGGGAGTTTAGGTTAAGCCCTGCATGAATTTGGGTGGGGCAGGTTCAGGATGGAGCACAAGGCAAAGCCAGGGTCTGGTCCCCGTCTTCCCATGTACCAAGTTGTGGGATGCCCCTTGGAGGCCCGGGATGCTCTGCAGAGCTCCAGAGTCCCCCTGGGGGAGTTGCAGGCACCTCTGGTTTTGCTGGTTGAATTTGCATGTGGAATTTCAAAAGAAGTTGGGTTGGGAGGAAATGTGGCAGAATCTCCCGCTCTGCGCAGCTGTCCTCAAAAATATTAAAATATTATGTTTGTGGGTGGTTTTCTTCCTTTTTCTTTGTGCTTGGCTCTTCCCTCCGTGCCTGGAGCTGCTGTCGTGCTCTCTGCACAGCCGCATCGTGATGCCCTAGCACGGCCATGTCGAGGGGTGACCGAGCTGTTGTCCTCACCCTGATGAGCTCCACTGTCCTTCCATCCCTTCCAAGGAGTCTGTCCTTCAGCTGGTAGCTCTGGCACCTCTTCCTGAACAGCTCCTGCTGGGGAACCATGAAAACCTTGAAAAATTTAGCTTGATTTTTGGCTCCTGGGGAATTACACTGGTTTGTCCGAGGACTCTGTGGTGGTGGTGGATCAGCTGTCGATGAGAAGTTTGTCCTGGACCTCATGGAGAAGTGGGTGCCTGAATCCCATGCTGGCTCTGACATGTCAAGAAGAAAACCCAGTGCATGAGGAGGCACCGTTGGGCTTCATCTTTCTGAGCCATTTCCTGGAGGCAGGCGCTGCAGACCCGGTCCCTTGGCTCCTCTCCCTGCCAGCCTGCCTTCTGCCTTTGACAGCTCTTTGATTTGTCTTACTTTTATCTCTCAGTGGTTTTGTAGGAGGAGAAACTCAGCGAGACGGGGGAGCGGGTGCTTCCTCCTCCTCTTGCTGAACTGCTCTGGGTTATTCCCAGAGGGATGCAGCAGCTTGGGAAGGACAACACGATGGGGATTGCTGCTCCTTCCCTGTGTGCAAAGCTGGGGAGAAAATCCTTGGGAGCTCATTGCTCTTGGATTCACAGCCAAGGTTATCGGAGGTGCCAAGTTATCTTTGAAGACCTGATTTGAATCCCAGGGATGGGCTGACAATCCCACAAGTGGGAAAATTCAGCTGAAGACCCAGCGTGAGGACATTGCTGGGATGGGGAATGAGGCTTTCCCTAGGCAGCCCCTGAGGGCTGATTTTTGCAGCTTAAACCTCATCGTTGACTTCTGTGTAACAAACTGATGACTTTCCTGTAGGGAATGTTCCTGGAAGCTTGTTTCTCTTTTCATTTGTTTGATTGAAGTTTTATGTAGCGCTTTGAGTCTTTTCTCTTTCTCCACAGATCTCCCCAGAGCTCTTGAGCTCTTCTCTAAAAGCCCACCTGAAAACTAAAATTATATTGCTGCAGCCAAGCTGGGAGGGGGGACTTGTTATTTACGGTGACAAAGGGGGGTGACAGCTCACCTGGACTCACCTGGACCAGCATCTTGATTCAAACAGACCTTGGATTGAGGATGGATTTAGTGAGCAAAGCACAGTGTCAATGGTGCCCATATCCTGTCCTTTGGTTTGAAGTCTCAGCCAGGGCATGCCCTGGGGCTCTTTCTGTGGCTCCCATTTCCAGGGAGGTTTGGAACTGATTTTCCCCATCGTGATTGTTTTTTGGAGCAGACTTCTGCTGTGTGATGCCAACATATGGAGAGAGCTCAAAAATAACCCCAGCTGTGCTGATGAGCTGTGATATTGCATCAGCCTTCTGGCTGTTGGGACTCGTGCTGCTTGTCTGCCCCCCACCAGCTCTGAGACACAGCAGGGCTGGGATGCTCCCTCCTCTCCATCCCCATCTCTGTCTTTGCTCACAGGAATTAAGCCACACTACACAAACCACCAAATTCCAGGTTTTTATAGCTCCTACTGCAGCTCTGGCTGGGAAAGCTGCTGGATCCTGGTGGAAGCTGAACATCCAGTGGGGTGGGGATGCATAGGGCACCTTGGCAGTGGTGGTGCATTAACAGGGAACAAGTGGAAGGGATCTGGAGGACCCCAAAATCCTTGCTGCATCTACCCGAGAGCATCCAGAAAGGACTGAGAGACCAAGGGATCAGGTTGGTGTCTGTGGGTTGGGTGCTGACCGCGTGAGTGCAGGTTGTCACCTCCTTTTGTCATCAGCTGGCTGTCCTGCTGCTGGTGGGAGTGCCCAGGCAGGGCTCTGCTGCTGTTTTATTGGAGTGCATTAAAAAATGCAACAAAAAAACCTCACTGAAAACCAAAAACCACCCCGTGTGTGGAGCCCAGGGCTGCTGAGGGAGCTTGTAACCCCCATGCCTGGGGATACTCCAGTGCAGGATGCAGCAACCCAACACCAGGACAAGCAACTCTGCTTCTCCTGCATTCAAAAAGCAGAACCCATACTCTGGGCTTGAACCCGGGACCACTCATTGACAGGAGAGGAGGATATAATTAGCACAAAAACAAGTGGTGGGAGCCTGCTTTTTCCAATGCAGCAGCACGAGGAAGAAGATGAAGGGGGGAGGAAATAGCATGTAGGGCAAACCCTGCCAGCTGAGTCATGTACGGGTGGGTTGCCTCATTTTTGTGTCTGTGGTGGCCTTTAGGGACACTCTCTGTCTTTGCAAATAACTTGCCATTGGTTTAATTTAAGTCTCGGTCTCTTTATCTTGGTCCTCTGGCTTTTTGTTTTTAAAGGGAGGGGAGGAAGAAGGGTCTGTGTTTGTTAATGGGAGCCCAGCAGATGGAGTGGGCGGAGGTGGCTTTTGGGAGGTGTCCCTGTGCCACTGCCTGGACCAAATGGAGCCGATCTCATTAGTGCAGAAGTAATTTTGCTGGGGGAAATGAGAGGGGAAAGCAAGAGAAGGCCCATGGACACAGTGCCTTCCCCTCTGTCAGTGGAATGCGGCTGTGCTTGAGTCCTAGAAAATAATTGTTAGTGTTTTACTTGCCCCTGAATACCTGCCCTCGGGGGCTGGGAGCACCGGGTGGCTCCGTGGGTCGGTGCCACGGTGACAATTCTGCTGTTTGGTCATTTCTTTCTCCTTCCCCATGTCCCATCCCTAAGGATGCACTGGAAGATGCAGTGTGGTACCTGGCACTGCTTCTCCTCAATTGATGCTGTGACCTCCTGGGTGTTTTGGGATCCTACCAGGCATTTTGGGGTCATCCCAGGTGCAGCTCCCAAATGCTGGGGAGGACACATGAGTGCCCCCACAATCTCCCATTGCCCTCATTAGGCTTTGCTTGCTGGGAGCTGATGGGAGGGAAGTATGTGGATTTGTTTAAATAACTGGTGGTGAAAGCCATTAATAATTAAGTGCCTACTGTCACAAAAACAGTGGCAGACCTGAACAAATGGGCCAGCTTTGTTACTTACAGATTCTGCCAATATTCAAATGGAAAAGATATTAATAATGCCCTTGGCTTTCGTGATGGGGAGGGTTTGGTGGAGCAGCTTCCATCCACCCTGTGTCCCAGCCCTGTTGCTGTGCTGAATGGGTCCTACAAAGAACTGGGACTTCTAAATCCATGTCCAGCCTCTGGACTGCCTGGGATGGAGCATGTGGGGCAGGGAGAGATGCAGCTATGGGATGCCCTGTGGGGTTTTCATCCTGCCTGCCCCATAAATGCAGCCTTGGGGTTGTACTGGGACAAACACTGGACTCCTGGTCTGATTGATGGTCATTTTGGGTGATGGGAGTTGGGTCTGGAGCCAGCATCCCCGAGAGCTGTGGTGCTGCTGCTCATTAAGCCACTGAGTGGTCCTTCCCGCTGGGAGCACCTGCTGAGCACAGTTTAAACTCAGCAACAACTGTGTGGTAAATGATATGAGGTGATGGGAATTTCACTCATTGTGAAAGGTGGGTGATGGCCGGGTTTTTGGGTCATGGATGGGGCCAGGCTGGATGGGGTCTTGAGCCCCCTGATCCAGTGGGAGGTGTCCCTGCCCATGGCAGGGGGTTGGACTGGATGGGCTTTAAGGTCCTTTCCAGCCCAAACCATTCCATGATTCTGTGATTCTAAGATCACCGTTTCCGTGACTTCATTAAGCCCAAATCATCAGGGTTAAGTGTCCAAACCATGATCTAAACAAAGTTTCCCTTTGAGAAAGAAGCAGGTTCCAACAGTCTGAATGTCTGTGGGATGAAAGCTCTGGGTAATTGTGAAATTACAGGTCAGTGGATTATCGCAGAATTCCCCTCCACTGATTCCCATCATCCCAGTCAAGGTGAAGGAGAGGGGAAAGCAGGCAGCTTTCCCTGCCATCCCCAGCTGGCAGAGCTCTGCTGCTCTGACTGTGAAAGCAGAACTAGGTAAAGATGAGTATTAAACAACAAAAAGAAGCTCAGCACCTGTCCCAGTTCGTGCCTGCTTAGCTATTTTTGATTGGAGACTTATTCCCATTGAAATCCTCCTAAAAGCCTGGTCAGCTCGCTTCTCGGAAATGGCTTTTTATAGTAAGTCTGAAAGTTAAGCATATGGTTTGCTAAAGTGATATCAGAAAGCTGCCCTTAGAATTTAACCTGTCACATACCAGAAAGACAAAATATGGCATTGTTTTTCCATTTAATTTGTTGTTTTCTTTTTCATCCTTCAGGCAACCCTAAACAAGTCACCACCCAAAATGATTTTACTTGTGTCTCTGAACACCCAGCGGGGTCTTGAAGAAAGAAGATGATGGGACTTAAGTTATTGGCCAGGGTTTTGACCGAGTCTCCCTTGTCAACTCTGCTGACTCTGTGAGAAGAACAATCAGTGACTGCTTGGGGAGTGAAATTCTTGCCCTTCAGAAGAGTTTGCAGCGTCACAGAGAGGGTGGAAGCTTGGCTTCTGAGTTAATCAACAGGAGGCTTCACTTTACAAAGGGCCCCTCACTCCAAGGACACTGAGGGTCTGGAGCATGTCCAGAGAAGGGCACGGAGCTGGGGAAGGGGCAGGAGAACAGGGGTTATGAGGAGCAGCTGGTGGAACTGGGGTTGTTTAGTCTGGAGAAAAGGAGGCTGAGGGGGAGACCTCATCACTGCCTACAACTGCCTGAAAGGAGGTTGTAGCAAGGTGGGTGTTGGTCTCTTCTCCCAGGTGACAGGACGAGAGGAAAAGGCCGCGAGTTGCACCAGGGTAGGATCAGACGAGACATCAGGAAAAATCTCCTCACCAACAGGGTTCTCCTGCTGCCCAGGGAGGTGGTGGAGTCCCCATTCCTGGAGGTGTTCTTAAAAGATGGGTAGATGAGTTTCTCAGGGATGGTCTAGTAGTGGACAGGTATGGTTGGACTCGATGATCTCAAAAGTCTTTTCCAACCAAGCAATTCTATGATTCTATGAAAGTATTAAACCTTTTCACTTCTGAGTAATTTCCCTCTTCCTCCTCATTTTAAAGGAAGACCACCTTTACCATTACCTCTTGCTTTCTCTTGACTGTGGAATCAAAGACAAAAAAGCTGTGAAGTTTCAAATGCTCCTTGTGGCTCTGCAATGTTGCACACATACACAGAAAAAGAAATTAAATAAACCAATCTTTGCCATTGCTTTGCTGTTTTCCCAGCTAGAAGTTGATATAAGCAGGTGATCACCCGAGCCTGAAAGCATGAATTACAAAACATTTCAAATGCTACACAAACTGATATAATTACTTCTCTATACAGAGATTCACAGGATTCACAGGAACCAATAACTTTTCCCTCCTAAAATAAGCATTAGCAATGCTCTGTCCCTGACCCCTCTCTCTGAGCTAAGGACTGTGCCATTAAATTCATGGCTAGGACTCAGATTGGAGTTTATTGGAGGAAAGAGAGGGCTCAGAGTAAGGGGAGGAAGGGAGGAGATTTACCAGGTCATTCTAAAACTACCCCTGATCCAAGTGGGCTGTGCTAAGTTATGATTTACATCTGTCTTTCCGATACAGCAGCAGCATCAAGAAATATAACTGTTAATACATGAAAAGACATGACAAAAATCTTATTTACTCTTTTGATTTGGCTTTGATGCCTGCAGAGGAAACCTCTTCCACCCAGTACCTCTCTTGACTGTGTTCAGACAGACTCTGCACACTGCTTTGACACAACTTTTCAGTGTCTGGTGCAGATTTTCTGGAAAGACAGATAAATGACAGTAGCTAAGCTGCCATCCTCTGTTCCCTTCTGCCGCAGGAGAGCAAAGCTGGCTGCTCCTTAAAGGGAGAGCAACAGCCACCATCTAGTGGTAGAAGCAGTCCTCTCCCCCACCAGCATTACTGGCACAGCACAAAGTGTCCTTTGCTCTTGAAGGATTATGTGAAATAAACCAGCCCTGTGGCTGCTCCCAGCAGCTACAAGGAACCCACTGAAGCACGAGTTAAGAGTGAAATCAAGAGATTTAGCATTTCTGAATCTTGTTACCTCCAGGTAACATCTAAGAGTCTCAATGACTGAGTTTGAAGCATAGACTGAGCTACGTGGTTGCCCAAGGAAGGACAAGCAGTAGGGTGTTACCAGCTCTGCAAACTGTATTGAGACCTCCTGCTATCAGGAAACGAGATATTGGAAAGAACAGAATCACACTGCCATTTTAAAATGACTTTTATTAAACTAATTCTATAAAACCAGAAAACAAGAAACGGTTCCTGAAAAGGCTCTCCTACTCCGAACGAAAATGGAGAAGGAGTCTCCACACTCCTGGAACTGTGTGTGGAGTAGCCTGGGGAGGGTTCCTCCCCGTCCTGGTGGTCTTCTCAGGTAAAGTTTGTAACACAATAAGGGCAATCAACCAAGCTGTGTAAAAGAACAAAAGAGAGAGAGATAACAATGCAGGTTTTTAAGCCCTTCAGCCTTACCAGCCTCAGGCAGGCACATTAAGCAATGAATCCCAAAAAGTGAGGCCAGAAATACTTGGGGAGATCATAGAACCATAGGATGGTTTGGGCTGGAAGGGACCTCAAAGCCCATCAGTTCCACCCCCCTGCCATGGGCAGGGACACCTCCCACTGGATCAGGGAGCTCAAAGCCCCATCCAGCCTGGCCTTGAACACCTCCAGGGATGGGGCAGCCACCACTGCTCTGGGCAACCTGGGCCAGGGCCTCCCCACCCTCACAGCAAAACAATTCTTCCTCAGATCTCATCTCCCCTCTTGCAGCTGAAAACCCTTCCCCCTCATCCTGTCCCTGCACTCCCTGACCAAGAGCCCCTCCCCAGCTTTCCTGGAGCTCCTTTCAGTCCTGGGAGGCTGCTCTGAGGTCTCCCTGGGTGGGGCCTTCCCTTCTCCAGGCTGAACAACCCCAACTCTCTCAGCCTGTCCTCACAGCAGAGGTGCTCCAGCCCTCGGATCATCTTTGTAGCCCTGAAGACGAGCAGGGCCATTTGTTTAAGTTTTGCTGAAGGGTTGCTGCACTTTTGACAAGAACTTATTAATGTTTTTGAATCAACAGCCCAAAACAGTGGGCTGAAATAGAGATGCTGGCAACCAAGCTGTCTTCTCCTGCATTTTTGGGTGGAGGAGACAGCAGAAATCCAGACACAAGATCTGCTACTTGTGCTGATGATCAGCATCTCCAGACTACATAAAAGAGCTCTTGAAAACTGTTAAAAACTAATTCAGTGAGAAATGTCTGTTCTGGCTCTCAACGTGTATTTTTATCTACTGATTTCCTGTAATTGCTGGCTGTAATGACAATAATAACAATAATAATAATAATAATAGTATTAGTATTAGTATAATATCAATAACTGTGCCGTGCATTTGCACTTCCCAGTGCTGAAGTGTCCAGGTAAAAGCCAGTGCTTCATCTGATGGCTCAGCACCTCCACAGCTCCCACAGACAAGGAGAATGACCCACACCCAGCAGGAGTGTAAGCCTGAAAGGGAATCTGCAGAGCTTACAACAAAAGTGGAGATGAGAACAGCCAGCAGAGAAGACAGGTTCAGAGTCTTCCTACCCAGCCCCAGAAATATCTCCATCAAAACCCTGGGGGAAGCCAACCAGCAGATGCTTGCCCAGGCTGGCAACACGAGGAGAGATGTCTCCTCAAAGAAGAACTTGCCTGCACAGGGGTGTATGTGTTCATGCTGGCAGCTCCTGTTGCCCCCAGAGCAGTCAGCTAAGGCACAGCTCTGCTATAGTAGTAAATCTCTCAGCCTCGTGCACCTTTAGCACAGCCCTGCAGCACTTCTGGCCTACAGCACCCAGCACCATCCCAAACGATTCCCCAGCACAGTTCAGGAGTCAGCATGGAGCTGAGAGACTGCACAGTGGGTGTGATCACCCTGTTCTGGAGGCTGGAAGTGTTTAATAAGGTCTTTATACACATGTTTATGTAAGTGTTTCTATATGACCAGACCACTCTGGTCTCAAAGCTCCAAACCAGGCACTTTAGTTTACAGACTTCACTGTGCATCACCTGTGTGAAAGGGAAACACTGATGTCATTGCTGATCCACTACCCTGGAAAAAAAGGGGCTCCAGCTTCCCAGAACGACCAGGTAAAGAGATCCCAGGCTGTAAGCACGAGAGGGATGTTTGACTCTATCAAACAAACTAACCACAAGCCTTCTCAGAAACTCTACCTCCTCATCCACAAGGAAAAAGCTCACCTTCCAAAGGAACCTGAGAGGCATCAGTGAAGCTGTAAAGAGCAACAGCAGAGCAGTCTGGGCTGGCATCGACTGCTCCTGCAACATTTTGGATGGCAGCTACTCGGGCTTCTGGAGGTGTTTGGTCCAGTGATGACTCGTTTAGATGGAACTGCAGGTAACAGAGGAAAGCAAGTGAATAAGCAGTAATAAAAGGGGGTAGGAAGGGGATATAGGATTCCCTGAGGGGCAACGAGGTGTGGGACAAAAAGGAATGGCTGTATGTGCATTAAAAAAGCATTAAAAATAAGTAGCAATAGAAGTGAGAAATAACCCAAAATAACTCTTCCTCAAAATGCACCAATGGGCTCCCAGAAAACCCCAAGGATGTGTTTTGTTGTCAATGAAGGAAAGCAAAGTTAATTCTATGAGCTTTGGATGTGCTCCCTGTATAAAACCCAGATCTTTGAGGAGCACATCAGAACAAATACCCTGAAAAAACAGTTTAATCCAAAACTCTGCTCAGACAGTTCAGATTCACCCAACAAAGTGCAATTACATTTATCACAGGAACAACATACAGCAACTTCCTTAAAATCTCAGTGAAGCAGGAATCACCCAGCTGCTGACAGAGAGGTCATGTTCCTGTGGAGAACTTGTCCAATACATCCTCCAGCTGGGCTTTAAAGACCTCAGAGCAGCAACAGCCGGGACTGCACGAATGCAGGAGCATCTGGAGCTGCAAGGCCAAGTGGTTCTCAACCCTTCTTCAATGACACTTGACAGTCTGGTGGGAAATGAACCTCCCAGAGGAGCAGAGGAATGCAAGGACAGGCAGAGGCTGCTGAAGAACAGCAGGCACTGAGAAACAACAGGTCTTTCTTCAATCAATAAGCTCTGCCTTGCACACTACCAGGATTAGTGAAAGCCACAGCAGGGCCCTGATCCACAGAAGGGAGAGTCATGGGTCATGGAATCACTGGAAATCACTGGAAAAGACCTCTAAGATCATCAAGTCCGACCATCAGCCCAGCACCACCATGCCTGTTGAACCATGTCCCACAATGCCACGTCTACAGGTCTTCTGAACCCCTCCAGGAACAGAGACTCCACCACTGCCCTGGGCAGCCTCTGCCAGGGCTTCACCACTCTGTCAGTAAAAACATTTTTCCTAATATCCAATCTAAACCTCCCCTGGTGCAACTTGAAGCCATTTCCTCTCATGCCATCTCACTTGTTATTGGGGAGAAGAGACCAACAACCACCTTGCTACAGCCTCCTTTCAGGAGCTGCAGAGAGCAATGAGGTGTCCCCTCAGCCTCCTCTTCTCCAGACTGAACAGCCCCAGCTCCCTCAGAACCTCCCCATAAGACCGTGCTCCTTTGCAGATCCAAATCAACTGTTTCAAACAGCCCAGAAATGCTCCTCACAGAAGCCACAGGCAGCGTAGGCTGGGTGGGAGATGTACCAGGATGGCCAAGTCCCAGTGTCCGAGCTCCCAGTCCCGGATCCCCCAGGTTTTGACCCCCAGAAGCCCTCCCTCAGCTGCTGGGGGAGGTGACTCTCCCTGGGAGGTTCTGGGAGCACATCCACCCTCTGCTCCAGCACTGCCAACCAGCCCTGCACACACAGTGTCCCTCCTGCTACAGTCCAAGAGCACATTTGGATGCAGAGCAAGGAGACCCCTCTAGACACACAGCAAAGTGCTCACATCTCAGGAGAAGGAATGATAATGTTGCAGACTTCAGAGACTCTCACCCTTTGGCCTGAAAACATTTCTTAGGCTATGAAGGAACGCTGCATTGGTCCAGAGAAAATCATTAGTGTGCCAAATAGTGTCAATGGGCACCTTTTATTAACCCTGATCTGCAAAAGCAACCAAGCACCAAAAGAATAAAATGTTAAAAAATCGCCTTTCTGATGAACAAACAGCTCTGAAGTTTATTCACTCCTTGATCTTCTTTACTGTCTGCAATATGGAGCCACTGAACTCCAGAACAAGAAAGACAAGTCAAAGGTGGGTTGTGTTTGCAAGCTCTGCTCCAAAGCTTTTATTCACAGCACTTTATCAGCCTGAGATTGTTTCTTAGCATCCACTCTTCACTCAAAGCCACCAAACCTGGTTTAAAAGCATTTGCTTCACCTCTGAAGCAGAGCTCAGGTGCACTGAGAAGCTTCTTCCTCTACACCTTCCTGGGCTCAAGATCCTGCCTCCAGCAGGCTCAAGATCAAAGCCTCATCCCAAATGTTCTTCCCCCTCTTCCCTCTTTTTTTCTCTGAAGCCTGTATTTCTTAAAGCATCAAAGGTGCTGGACTTCCTCCTAAAAAGCTCGCTTCCTCCTCTGCGGCCCTGAACAGCCAGAGCATCATTTTTATTTCAGCATGAGGAGGAACAATCAGTTTCAAAGAAATGGTAAATCTAAGTGTACTGAGTTTCGTGCAGGAGAGAAGAAACCTGTCCCTTTTCCCAGCCGCCTGAGGAGCAGCAGCACAGCGGTGCAGATCCCAGGGGTTCTGTGCCACGGCTGGTAGTCATGGAATGATGGAATGCTTTGGGTTGGAAGGGACCTCAAAGATCATCCAGTTCCAACCCCCCTGCCACGGGCAGGGACAACTCCTGCTAGACCAGGCTGCTCAAGACTCCATCCAACCTGGCCTTGAACACCTTTGCTGGCAGACACCTTCTCCCGGTAGCTGACACGAGGTCTGACAGCCCACGCAGAAGGCTGTCCTGCACACAGGGAGGAGGGGAGGAAGGGGAAGACTGCCAACACCTGCAGAAGATGGGGGTCCTGACTCTCAGTGCCTGACGTGATAACAACAATCTGATTTTTCAGACCTCTCAAGCCCAATTTATTGCACTTCAAATCGATCTTTCTCTGCCCCCCCCCCCGCTCCGAATCTGCAGCCTGGAGGGCAAGTTCATGTATTCATTTTCAGCCATCAGAAGTGAAATCACACTGAAATAACAGCTGAAGGTAATTTGGGAAACAGTCAACAGACACTCACCCTCCTCCAACACAGAACACCATGTCTGTCACCACCAGACCTGGGTTCTGACTTACACGAGAGCTGCGTTTGTCACTACCAGGAATATCTCAGATAGAGGCAGCTGTCAAAGGCTGCAGAAAACCACCACTGGTGGGAGAAGAACCTAAAGACTCAACCCTGCAAACTGAGAAAATTTGTCTTTAAGACAAAATGTCTTTCTCACACTTGGCAGTGGTGTGGACATGACTGAAAATTAGGATAAGGCCCATAAATTCCATCAGCACAAAACAATTAATTAAAATACTTCCAGCTTTTAGAAATCAATTGAGCAAGAAATTAGAAGGGGAGAGAGATTACCTCCAGGATTTCAGGAACATTACTAAAATGCTACCACTTCCTTGGCAATGCCAACCCAGTTGTTTAAAATGAAGTGTTTCCTCTGCACAACTTATATTTGCAGACTACAGAATATACTGAAAATACTCTGCACTGCTAAATGCGTGGTGGCCACTCGTGTGCCATCTCCCTTGGTTTCTTACTTGTACGTCACTGCCATCCAGGGTACCAATGCTGTCTGTCTCCTCTATGTCACTTAGTGTCTCTCTCTCTCTCCTGACAGGATGCTGTTGTCTCTGTCCCCGATATTCTGGTCCATCTTTCTGATTATATTGTTTAATTAGTTTTAAGAAAGAAGACTAGGGTGTGAAAACAAAAAAAAAAAAAACAACAAACATTTTGCAAAGGGTTTTGGGGGCAATCCTAGTTCCAAAAGACAGGAAAAAATGTCAAACTTGGGTCTTGCCCATGACACTTCAGTAAATATGAACAGAGTTAAGAGCTTTAAGCATATCTGCAGTTTGAGGACATCAGGATAAACCAGTAAGTTTTAGCAGTTACTTGATTTGTCTGACATTTTTGCCAGTTCCAGCTCACTGGTAAAACCCCAGCACCCTGGATTCAGTGGGAGCTTTGCCTGGGGCATTAGGAGCACCAGGATTTACAATTACAGGAATGCAGACCCCCAGGTGCAAGCACAATCTCATATCCACATACAGGTGGTGAGTCTGTGCAGCCTGGGGGGAGCAGTAGCATCTAATGACTGTTGGGGGTTCCCTCTGTACCCTGTGCAGTAGCAGAGATGCTGTAAAGCTCTTAAAATGCTGATGCATTTTAAGGGCCCTGTAGCAATACATTTCTTCCTCAGATCTCATCTTAATCTCCCCTTGTTCAGCTTAAAACCACTCCCCCTGGTCCTGTCCCTGCACTCCCTGATCAAGAGCCCCTCCCCAGCTTTCCTGGAGCCCCTTTCAGTCCTGGGAGGCTGCTCTAGGGTCTCCCTGGAGCCTTCTCTTCTCCAGGCTGAACAACCCCAACTCTCTCAGCCTGTCCTCATAGCAGAGGTGCTCCAGCCCTTGGATCATTTTTGTTGCCCTCCTCTGGCCCACTCCAACAGTTCCACACCCTTCTTATGTTGGGCATTAACTGGATGTCCTGCCCTTTAAACCTAACTGGACTATTTTCAATCTATGGGCATAAGGGTTTGCTTAAAACAACCAACCAAACAAACAAAAAAGCAAAAAATATTCATAACCCTCAGCTCTACTGATTTTTCCAGTGTTCAGTTCCAAAAAGCAGAGCCCAGCTGAGAGGCCTGACTGCATTCCCGTGGGGATGGGTCAGGACCATCTTTGCTCTGAGTTAGCAAGGGCACTCAGAGTACAAGGAGGCATCATCAAGGACCATGAGCCCAATCTGATTTTGGCAGATTGTTTCTCTCTTTGAGCACTGGAAAGTGCCTTATGACACATGGCCAGGGCAGGTTTTTAACTTGCAGAGAGCTTAAATTAGGGCAGGCAAACTCCACTCCTGATCTGAAGGTTGCCACACGCCTGCAGGCTGAGAGTGCCAGTTTAGCTCAGCCAAAGGCACAACCACAGATCTGAGATAGGATAATTCATGACATTTGAGCGTTCCTGCAACTCTCATCCACAGCTCTTTATAATTAACTGGGCCAAAAGCAGGACAGTCCCCTGTGAACTGCAACACCGAAGAGCTTCGGGTTGTTATAAGTGAATGAAGGCAACAAAGTCCCAATCAAGTTTTCTAAGTATTTATTTAGGAAAGCAAAAGCAGCGCTGGGCGGCCGGGCAGGAGCAGCTCCACCACGACTCGCAACCTCAGATGTTTCAAACAGTCCTTTTTATCCCCAGTACTATCGCTGGGAAGGTTTTCGGGGGGGTCTGTGGCCCCCCCTTCGGCCTGGGTTTCTGGCACCTCAGTGTTCAACAGGAGGGGGCTGTGTCATCTCTTGCAAAAGGCAGATGGCCCCTCCAGTCTCCTTGGGAACCTCGTACCAGATACCAGCAAGGCCATAAAACTGGTGACTCCTTCTTCCTTTATCTTATCTTTTCGCACACTGCTGCTGGCTTCAGGCAACTCCTAAAAACTTTGCTGCAGAGCCAGCTAAAACAGATTTTCCTTGTAAAATACAAAGACGGCCATAGTAATATAATATTTACAGTTTAACATTTGCTGAAAACAATACATTGAATAATATGAAGGCTAAACACATTCTGCTAAGCAGGTTGTTCTCATCTTTTGGGCAGCTACACTATTCCCTTTGTTCAGTTGGCTTGATCAGCAAATTATTCCCAGCTACTTATTACAATGAAGCAAGACAATTCTTAGTTTTATGCTTATGAAGCAAGACAATTCTTAGTTTTTATGCTTGGTTAAAAATATACAAAGATTCAAATTACCAAAGTAGCATAACATTAGAATTAAACATATTTGAGCGAACAAGACATTATTTTCTAGGTTTGATTAACAAATACTTCAAGGTTACCTATTACAGGGGGACACCCCGGCGGGACTTCGCGAGCCCCCCGGCTCACCCCCCGCCGCTGAGAGAGGACAGCAACTCACCTGTAATCAGCCCCCAGCCCTCCACAGGACAACAGCAGCCCACCTGTCCGAGCCCCGGCCCCGGGAGGGCAGCAGCCAACCTGTCCCCAGCCCCCCAGACACAACATCTCATCTGTCCCAGCCCCCCCAGACACAACAGCCAACCTGTCCCCAGCCCCCCAGACACAACATCTCATCTGTCCCAGCCCCCCCAGACACAACAGCTCACCTGTCCCAGCCCCCCCAGACACAACATCTCATCTGTCCCAGCCCCCCCGGACACAACAGCTCACCTGTCCCCAGCCCCCCCCCCCGCCCGGACACAACAGCTCACCTGTCCCCAGCCCCCCAGACACAACAGCTCACCTGTCCCCAGCCCCCCCCCCCCCGACACAATAGCTCACCTGTCCCCAGCCCTCCCCCGCAGCCTGAGCTGAGGAGAAGGCTGAGCCACCTTCCCTCCGCGCAGCTCCGCCCCTCCTCCCGAGCCAATCGCGTTTTTTAAAATACCAAAGTTTATTCAGCAAGTGCCTATTTTATTCTTCCCACAACAATTATTAATGGTAAAAAATATATGGTCATGTTTATTGTTTCTTAGTGCAAATCACTGTATGCACGTTTTGGAAGCATCCGATGAACACAACAGGTACTCAAGCATATATTACGAGCACTTTAAAGTTACTGTAGTGATATTGCTTGTTTATAAACCCGCCAATGTATGTATTTTTTCATTTTTGTTCAGATCTAGTTTATATAGATGTCTCTCTATTGAGAATGCTGTGCACTGACCGATTCGCACTAACAGTGCGTTACTGTAGGATTGGTAAACCTACAGATTCTTAAAGTATTTTTCTTACCTGGGGATATTTATTTCAAAAGGAAACAGCTTGCAAGTACGACTCCTGAAGTTTCAACATCTCCGATAAAACAAATCAGCAAGCCATGTCAAAGTCAGTTTACACAAAACGAATCAGCAAACCATGCCGAAGTCAGTTTTCCAAACTTAAAAGAATTACGACTTTAACTCTTCACACAATCACAAATCACACAGACAATTACAAATCACAAGGAAACCGAAACCAAAATCGCGATTACATTCCAACCCGAAACCTGAATTATATATCAAATACCAAATTCCAACGCCAAATCTGGATTATACATCAAATTCCATACTAGGTACCCTTCTAGCCCAACACTGCAGGACTTTCGCCTCCGACTTACAAGCAGGCAACAAATCAAACCAAAAATAAGAAAGGATGTTTTAATTCTTTAATTCTTCCCAGTGTAACCCTTGCTCCCAAAACACGGTGGGGGGTGGAAATGCACATTCCACCACTCCCCACCCCCCCACCCCGAGAAGTTCTTGGCTGCTGGTTGGAGGGTCCTCGACCCCCCAGATTCGAAATCCTGAAAGCAGGTCCCACCTGGGTCACAAAATGATACTGGAAATGCTGGCAAATAAGCTAAGACTCGTTCTGGAGTTTTAGAAAGCAGCTGCATTATTTCAGCGCTGGGCGGCTGGGGACAGGATATATATCCACCTTACATGGATCTGTATAAAATCTCCCTACATAGTCTACTACTTTCCAAGGACTAATTTCATTACGAACTTCAACAAAGCCAAGTCTGTCTCCGCTAATTAGAGTTTCGGAGCCAGCTCTCTGGCCTTGGAATTGTTAGAGAAGTACAAACAAAAACATTTACTGGGTACAGCACTTTTTAAAAAAAACATACTGGATCAGAGGAACGCTCTGTGTCTGTCTAACTTAAAAACAGTGCCCCTTGGATATCGCTGGACTGAAGTCAGTTAGAAAACCAATTCTACAGAAAAACAACTCTGCTTAAATCAAAATATTCCATTCTCTGCAAAAACAACCATTTCCTGCATCAATAAGACTTTGAATCTGTTGGGTTTTTTTACGTAAATGTCATAGGTGGTGACCAGATATCTTCTGCTTAAATATAAGAAAGAAACAAAATACCCAGAAAGCCCAGTATACTCACCACATTTTGCGACGGTTCTGAACGCGTCTCCTCTGTCTGTTCCTCCGTGTGCTCGTTTGCATCCGAAAGGTGCCATTCCAAGCCCCTGGAGCTGTATTCATCCCTCCGCTCCTCTTCCTCCCAGGTCATTAGCATGCACGATGGGCCGTTACCAGCGGCTGTTCTGCCCTGCCCTGCGGCAGCTTTTAACGTGAGGCTCCTCCTGGAGGGATTCTGGCTGGAGGCAGAAAAGTGACCGCTTTGGAAGTACTCGGCGATTCCTTCGATTTCCGATAAACGCCTTCAGCGGTGAATGCAGGGGGAGCGCGGGATCCCTGGCAGCAGAAGGGAGGCTTTTCCTCGGCGATGCCCGCAGGGTGAGGGCTCTCCGGGGGGCGCCTGGTTGCCGCTGGACGGAGAAACAGAACCTTTTTCCTTTGCTCTCTGTAAGAGTCACGGGCGTTGGCAAAGGAGTGCGATGGATCAGCCCGCAGGTACGGCCGGGGCTGCGGCGGTGTTAAACACCCCCTGCTCCAGCGTTAGTGCTGGGCACAGAGCGGGGAGGGTGCGGGGGCACCGGGGAGGGGGAAGGGGACACCGGGATGGGGCTGCCGGGAGGCTCCGGGGAACCCCGGGCCGAGAGGTCCCGCAGCCACAGCCCCCCACGTGCTGAGCGTGTCCTCACCCGCACCCCGGTCCCGCACGGTGCGGTGAATGCGTGCGAGCGCGTGGGCGGGGGGGGGTGTGCGCGTGTTTATGCGATCATGTGCGTGTGTGTACATGTGTGTGTGCGCTCGTGTGCGTGTGTGCGCTGTTCTGTGTGTGTGCTCATGTGCGTGTGTGCGCTGTTCTGTGTGTGTACTCATGTGCATGTGTGTACGTGTGTGTGCGCTCGTGTGCGTGTGTGCTCATGGGCATGTGCGTGTGCGCGCATGTGCTCATGTGTCTATGCGTGTGTGTGTTCGTGTGTGTGTGCTCATGTGCGTGTGTGTACATGTGTGTGTGCGCTCGTGTGCGTGTTTGCTCATGGGCGTGTGCGCGCGTGTGCTTGTGTGTCTATGCGTGTGTGTGTTTGTGCGTGTGTGTGTGTGTGCTCATGTGCGTGTGTGCGCTGTTCTGTGTATGTGCTGGTGTGCGTGTGTCTGTGCGTGTGCTCGTTCCCGTGTCTGTCTGCACCCGTGGCCCTGCCCGCGTGTCCCTGCCCCAGGTTCCTACCGCTGATCTGCAAAGAACAAGAAAAAAGATCTTCACATGTTTTATTACTTTGCCTGACAAAAGTCGAGCTGTTTGTGTTTCTGGTGTTGTAATAGAATGTTGTACTTGGAAGTACTTGCGTAGTTCTTGCACGAGCAAGTCTTTTACTTTTGCTAGATACAAAATCTTAAGGCCCAAGTTACTCTACTGCATCATATACTTCTAAGAAATCCAGCTCTTCCTGCAGGCTTTGAAGAGCACAGGATAGCTGGTGAAAATCTGTGAAATATATTGAATAGAAAGTTATCGGAGTCCATGAAATCTCAGCTGTATTTGCTTTTATGATAAGCTTATCTTAAAGCGTTTAGCATCTTGAGTCACTGTTTGCATTTATTAAGAGTCTCTCAGCACAAACAGTCCTGGGGATATTTTCTTTAAACTTTCTATTGAAATGTTGAGCAGAGTGGTCAACACTCACTTAGTTGCTCACTAAGTGTGGGTGGTGGCTGTTCTTTATATGTTCTTTATATGAGTCTGAAGGCAAATAGTTGAAAACAATGAGAATGTTTATATGAACCAAACTGGTGGTATTGTAGCCTGCTTCCAGCTTTCTTTAGGAAAGTGATAAAGCAGTTTGTGATAAGATAATGCAATGTAAAAGAAGAACCTTGTATATAGAGTATTTCTCAAACCTATTTTGGGGCTATTTTCAGAGACACTGAATTTAAAAAGGTGGGAGGAATGGAAATCGTAAAATGATGTAGTTAGCTGAGATGTGGTACTCTGTAGTTCTTAATTCTGTCCTGTATGAAGATTTTAGAAGCCAAAAATAAATTTTCATCCTGAAGTCTTTACCCTACAGCCATCGTAGTTGTTGCCCAGCTTAGGGGTTCTAAGAATGCTTCAGCTAGGTTACTTAAGCAGAGGAAGAGCCTCAAAACAGCTCAGGATTTGAATCAACTTTATAAAATGATATATTTCTGTTTGCAGCCAGAGACATAAATAGCTGTTAATTTTTCTGGTTTTGTAGATGACAGATCCGCAGTGTCCAGTTTCCTTGGGAATGACATTGGGCGAGCTTCGTTTACTGGTAAAGTGTGTGTGCATGCATGTTCTTAGGTGTTTGTTTTTTCTTGTCTTTGGAGTAGCAGACAGGATGAAAGTAACGTATTAAGATGTGTCATGAAAGTGTGCATAGAGCTGGAAGTGAAGACAGTCTCTCTTTCATGCAAATAGTGCTTGAAGTTTGTGGAAGCAGAAGGGAAGATGATTGAGGAACATCCCACTTGAGGACTAGTGATTTGTTCTTCTCCCACATTGCAATTGTGATTTTTTTTCAGCTCTTTATTGTTTTTTTTTTTTAAAGGAGCAGTTGGAGGGAGCCAGGAGAGGCAGGTGTGAGGATGCATCTTCGCTGTGTCTGCACCAAAATAACTCTCCCTGGATGCTTTGGGGGTGTTTTCCTCCTGCTCCCCCCAAGCATTGCCTCTGCCTGCCAGGCTGGTCCATGCCTGCCTTCAGGCTCTGCTGGATCTGTAACATCTCCACTTGTTTTGAAGCTCAGGAGGGGAGGAACACAAAGGGTGTGCCTTGCTCTGCAGCACCTGGCAATGCAGGGCACCCACAGGGCTGCAGGATTTGGCTGCATCCCAGAGCCCTTTGAGGAGTCAGGCAGTTGAGTGATCCAGCAGAGATAAGGGATCCCCTGGTCCTCTGTCCAGGGATTGGACAGAGGAGTGAAATCTGGCTGAATCTTAAGCTCTTGGAGTTAAACAAGTTGAGGTTACTTGATGAACAAAAAAAAAACAAACAACCCAGGGAGTTTAGGTTAAGCCCTGCATGAATTTGGGTGGGGCAGGTTCAGGATGGAGCACAAGGCAAAGCCAGGGTCTGGTCCCCGTCTTCCCATGTACCAAGTTGTGGGATGCCCCTTGGAGGCCCGGGATGCTCTGCAGAGCTCCAGAGTCCCCCTGGGGGAGTTGCAGGCACCTCTGGTTTTGCTGGTTGAATTTGCATGTGGAATTTCAAAAGAAGTTGGGTTGGGAGGAAATGTGGCAGAATCTCCCGCTCTGCGCAGCTGTCCTCAAAAATATTAAAATATTATGTTTGTGGGTGGTTTTCTTCCTTTTTCTTTGTGCTTGGCTCTTCCCTCCGTGCCTGGAGCTGCTGTCGTGCTCTCTGCACAGCCGCATCGTGATGCCCTAGCACGGCCATGTCGAGGGGTGACCGAGCTGTTGTCCTCACCCTGATGAGCTCCACTGTCCTTCCATCCCTTCCAAGGAGTCTGTCCTTCAGCTGGTAGCTCTGGCACCTCTTCCTGAACAGCTCCTGCTGGGGAACCATGAAAACCTTGAAAAATTTAGCTTGATTTTTGGCTCCTGGGGAATTACACTGGTTTGTCCGAGGACTCTGTGGTGGTGGTGGATCAGCTGTCGATGAGAAGTTTGTCCTGGACCTCATGGAGAAGTGGGTGCCTGAATCCCATGCTGGCTCTGACATGTCAAGAAGAAAACCCAGTGCATGAGGAGGCACCGTTGGGCTTCATCTTTCTGAGCCATTTCCTGGAGGCAGGCGCTGCAGACCCGGTCCCTTGGCTCCTCTCCCTGCCAGCCTGCCTTCTGCCTTTGACAGCTCTTTGATTTGTCTTACTTTTATCTCTCAGTGGTTTTGTAGGAGGAGAAACTCAGCGAGACGGGGGAGCGGGTGCTTCCTCCTCCTCTTGCTGAACTGCTCTGGGTTATTCCCAGAGGGATGCAGCAGCTTGGGAAGGACAACACGATGGGGATTGCTGCTCCTTCCCTGTGTGCAAAGCTGGGGAGAAAATCCTTGGGAGCTCATTGCTCTTGGATTCACAGCCAAGGTTATCGGAGGTGCCAAGTTATCTTTGAAGACCTGATTTGAATCCCAGGGATGGGCTGACAATCCCACAAGTGGGAAAATTCAGCTGAAGACCCAGCGTGAGGACATTGCTGGGATGGGGAATGAGGCTTTCCCTAGGCAGCCCCTGAGGGCTGATTTTTGCAGCTTAAACCTCATCGTTGACTTCTGTGTAACAAACTGATGACTTTCCTGTAGGGAATGTTCCTGGAAGCTTGTTTCTCTTTTCATTTGTTTGATTGAAGTTTTATGTAGCGCTTTGAGTCTTTTCTCTTTCTCCACAGATCTCCCCAGAGCTCTTGAGCTCTTCTCTAAAAGCCCACCTGAAAACTAAAATTATATTGCTGCAGCCAAGCTGGGAGGGGGGACTTGTTATTTACGGTGACAAAGGGGGGTGACAGCTCACCTGGACTCACCTGGACCAGCATCTTGATTCAAACAGACCTTGGATTGAGGATGGATTTAGTGAGCAAAGCACAGTGTCAATGGTGCCCATATCCTGTCCTTTGGTTTGAAGTCTCAGCCAGGGCATGCCCTGGGGCTCTTTCTGTGGCTCCCATTTCCAGGGAGGTTTGGAACTGATTTTCCCCATCGTGATTGTTTTTTGGAGCAGACTTCTGCTGTGTGATGCCAACATATGGAGAGAGCTCAAAAATAACCCCAGCTGTGCTGATGAGCTGTGATATTGCATCAGCCTTCTGGCTGTTGGGACTCGTGCTGCTTGTCTGCCCCCCACCAGCTCTGAGACACAGCAGGGCTGGGATGCTCCCTCCTCTCCATCCCCATCTCTGTCTTTGCTCACAGGAATTAAGCCACACTACACAAACCACCAAATTCCAGGTTTTTATAGCTCCTACTGCAGCTCTGGCTGGGAAAGCTGCTGGATCCTGGTGGAAGCTGAACATCCAGTGGGGTGGGGATGCATAGGGCACCTTGGCAGTGGTGGTGCATTAACAGGGAACAAGTGGAAGGGATCTGGAGGACCCCAAAATCCTTGCTGCATCTACCCGAGAGCATCCAGAAAGGACTGAGAGACCAAGGGATCAGGTTGGTGTCTGTGGGTTGGGTGCTGACCGCGTGAGTGCAGGTTGTCACCTCCTTTTGTCATCAGCTGGCTGTCCTGCTGCTGGTGGGAGTGCCCAGGCAGGGCTCTGCTGCTGTTTTATTGGAGTGCATTAAAAAATGCAACAAAAAAACCTCACTGAAAACCAAAAACCACCCCGTGTGTGGAGCCCAGGGCTGCTGAGGGAGCTTGTAACCCCCATGCCTGGGGATACTCCAGTGCAGGATGCAGCAACCCAACACCAGGACAAGCAACTCTGCTTCTCCTGCATTCAAAAAGCAGAACCCATACTCTGGGCTTGAACCCGGGACCACTCATTGACAGGAGAGGAGGATATAATTAGCACAAAAACAAGTGGTGGGAGCCTGCTTTTTCCAATGCAGCAGCACGAGGAAGAAGATGAAGGGGGGAGGAAATAGCATGTAGGGCAAACCCTGCCAGCTGAGTCATGTACGGGTGGGTTGCCTCATTTTTGTGTCTGTGGTGGCCTTTAGGGACACTCTCTGTCTTTGCAAATAACTTGCCATTGGTTTAATTTAAGTCTCGGTCTCTTTATCTTGGTCCTCTGGCTTTTTGTTTTTAAAGGGAGGGGAGGAAGAAGGGTCTGTGTTTGTTAATGGGAGCCCAGCAGATGGAGTGGGCGGAGGTGGCTTTTGGGAGGTGTCCCTGTGCCACTGCCTGGACCAAATGGAGCCGATCTCATTAGTGCAGAAGTAATTTTGCTGGGGGAAATGAGAGGGGAAAGCAAGAGAAGGCCCATGGACACAGTGCCTTCCCCTCTGTCAGTGGAATGCGGCTGTGCTTGAGTCCTAGAAAATAATTGTTAGTGTTTTACTTGCCCCTGAATACCTGCCCTCGGGGGCTGGGAGCACCGGGTGGCTCCGTGGGTCGGTGCCACGGTGACAATTCTGCTGTTTGGTCATTTCTTTCTCCTTCCCCATGTCCCATCCCTAAGGATGCACTGGAAGATGCAGTGTGGTACCTGGCACTGCTTCTCCTCAATTGATGCTGTGACCTCCTGGGTGTTTTGGGATCCTACCAGGCATTTTGGGGTCATCCCAGGTGCAGCTCCCAAATGCTGGGGAGGACACATGAGTGCCCCCACAATCTCCCATTGCCCTCATTAGGCTTTGCTTGCTGGGAGCTGATGGGAGGGAAGTATGTGGATTTGTTTAAATAACTGGTGGTGAAAGCCATTAATAATTAAGTGCCTACTGTCACAAAAACAGTGGCAGACCTGAACAAATGGGCCAGCTTTGTTACTTACAGATTCTGCCAATATTCAAATGGAAAAGATATTAATAATGCCCTTGGCTTTCGTGATGGGGAGGGTTTGGTGGAGCAGCTTCCATCCACCCTGTGTCCCAGCCCTGTTGCTGTGCTGAATGGGTCCTACAAAGAACTGGGACTTCTAAATCCATGTCCAGCCTCTGGACTGCCTGGGATGGAGCATGTGGGGCAGGGAGAGATGCAGCTATGGGATGCCCTGTGGGGTTTTCATCCTGCCTGCCCCATAAATGCAGCCTTGGGGTTGTACTGGGACAAACACTGGACTCCTGGTCTGATTGATGGTCATTTTGGGTGATGGGAGTTGGGTCTGGAGCCAGCATCCCCGAGAGCTGTGGTGCTGCTGCTCATTAAGCCACTGAGTGGTCCTTCCCGCTGGGAGCACCTGCTGAGCACAGTTTAAACTCAGCAACAACTGTGTGGTAAATGATATGAGGTGATGGGAATTTCACTCATTGTGAAAGGTGGGTGATGGCCGGGTTTTTGGGTCATGGATGGGGCCAGGCTGGATGGGGTCTTGAGCCCCCTGATCCAGTGGGAGGTGTCCCTGCCCATGGCAGGGGGTTGGACTGGATGGGCTTTAAGGTCCTTTCCAGCCCAAACCATTCCATGATTCTGTGATTCTAAGATCACCGTTTCCGTGACTTCATTAAGCCCAAATCATCAGGGTTAAGTGTCCAAACCATGATCTAAACAAAGTTTCCCTTTGAGAAAGAAGCAGGTTCCAACAGTCTGAATGTCTGTGGGATGAAAGCTCTGGGTAATTGTGAAATTACAGGTCAGTGGATTATCGCAGAATTCCCCTCCACTGATTCCCATCATCCCAGTCAAGGTGAAGGAGAGGGGAAAGCAGGCAGCTTTCCCTGCCATCCCCAGCTGGCAGAGCTCTGCTGCTCTGACTGTGAAAGCAGAACTAGGTAAAGATGAGTATTAAACAACAAAAAGAAGCTCAGCACCTGTCCCAGTTCGTGCCTGCTTAGCTATTTTTGATTGGAGACTTATTCCCATTGAAATCCTCCTAAAAGCCTGGTCAGCTCGCTTCTCGGAAATGGCTTTTTATAGTAAGTCTGAAAGTTAAGCATATGGTTTGCTAAAGTGATATCAGAAAGCTGCCCTTAGAATTTAACCTGTCACATACCAGAAAGACAAAATATGGCATTGTTTTTCCATTTAATTTGTTGTTTTCTTTTTCATCCTTCAGGCAACCCTAAACAAGTCACCACCCAAAATGATTTTACTTGTGTCTCTGAACACCCAGCGGGGTCTTGAAGAAAGAAGATGATGGGACTTAAGTTATTGGCCAGGGTTTTGACCGAGTCTCCCTTGTCAACTCTGCTGACTCTGTGAGAAGAACAATCAGTGACTGCTTGGGGAGTGAAATTCTTGCCCTTCAGAAGAGTTTGCAGCGTCACAGAGAGGGTGGAAGCTTGGCTTCTGAGTTAATCAACAGGAGGCTTCACTTTACAAAGGGCCCCTCACTCCAAGGACACTGAGGGCCTGGAGCATGTCCAGAGAAGGGCACGGAGCTGGGGAAGGGGCAGGAGAACAGGGGTTATGAGGAGCAGCTGGTGGAACTGGGGTTGTTTAGTCTGGAGAAAAGGAGGCTGAGGGGGAGACCTCATCACTGCCTACAACTGCCTGAAAGGAGGTTGTAGCAAGGTGGGTGTTGGTCTCTTCTCCCAGGTGACAGGACGAGAGGAAAAGGCCGCGAGTTGCACCAGGGTAGGATCAGACGAGACATCAGGAAAAATCTCCTCACCAACAGGGTTCTCCTGCTGCCCAGGGAGGTGGTGGAGTCCCCATTCCTGGAGGTGTTCTTAAAAGATGGGTAGATGAGTTTCTCAGGGATGGTCTAGTAGTGGACAGGTATGGTTGGACTCGATGATCTCAAAAGTCTTTTCCAACCAAGCAATTCTATGATTCTATGAAAGTATTAAACCTTTTCACTTCTGAGTAATTTCCCTCTTCCTCCTCATTTTAAAGGAAGACCACCTTTACCATTACCTCTTGCTTTCTCTTGACTGTGGAATCAAAGACAAAAAAGCTGTGAAGTTTCAAATGCTCCTTGTGGCTCTGCAATGTTGCACACATACACAGAAAAAGAAATTAAATAAACCAATCTTTGCCATTGCTTTGCTGTTTTCCCAGCTAGAAGTTGATATAAGCAGGTGATCACCCGAGCCTGAAAGCATGAATTACAAAACATTTCAAATGCTACACAAACTGATATAATTACTTCTCTATACAGAGATTCACAGGATTCACAGGAACCAATAACTTTTCCCTCCTAAAATAAGCATTAGCAATGCTCTGTCCCTGACCCCTCTCTCTGAGCTAAGGACTGTGCCATTAAATTCATGGCTAGGACTCAGATTGGAGTTTATTGGAGGAAAGAGAGGGCTCAGAGTAAGGGGAGGAAGGGAGGAGATTTACCAGGTCATTCTAAAACTACCCCTGATCCAAGTGGGCTGTGCTAAGTTATGATTTACATCTGTCTTTCCGATACAGCAGCAGCATCAAGAAATATAACTGTTAATACATGAAAAGACATGACAAAAATCTTATTTACTCTTTTGATTTGGCTTTGATGCCTGCAGAGGAAACCTCTTCCACCCAGTACCTCTCTTGACTGTGTTCAGACAGACTCTGCACACTGCTTTGACACAACTTTTCAGTGTCTGGTGCAGATTTTCTGGAAAGACAGATAAATGACAGTAGCTAAGCTGCCATCCTCTGTTCCCTTCTGCCGCAGGAGAGCAAAGCTGGCTGCTCCTTAAAGGGAGAGCAACAGCCACCATCTAGTGGTAGAAGCAGTCCTCTCCCCCACCAGCATTACTGGCACAGCACAAAGTGTCCTTTGCTCTTGAAGGATTATGTGAAATAAACCAGCCCTGTGGCTGCTCCCAGCAGCTACAAGGAACCCACTGAAGCACGAGTTAAGAGTGAAATCAAGAGATTTAGCATTTCTGAATCTTGTTACCTCCAGGTAACATCTAAGAGTCTCAATGACTGAGTTTGAAGCATAGACTGAGCTACGTGGTTGCCCAAGGAAGGACAAGCAGTAGGGTGTTACCAGCTCTGCAAACTGTATTGAGACCTCCTGCTATCAGGAAACGAGATATTGGAAAGAACAGAATCACACTGCCATTTTAAAATGACTTTTATTAAACTAATTCTATAAAACCAGAAAACAAGAAACGGTTCCTGAAAAGGCTCTCCTACTCCGAACGAAAATGGAGAAGGAGTCTCCACACTCCTGGAACTGTGTGTGGAGTAGCCTGGGGAGGGTTCCTCCCCGTCCTGGTGGTCTTCTCAGGTAAAGTTTGTAACACAATAAGGGCAATCAACCAAGCTGTGTAAAAGAACAAAAGAGAGAGAGATAACAATGCAGGTTTTTAAGCCCTTCAGCCTTACCAGCCTCAGGCAGGCACATTAAGCAATGAATCCCAAAAAGTGAGGCCAGAAATACTTGGGGAGATCATAGAACCATAGGATGGTTTGGGCTGGAAGGGACCTCAAAGCCCATCAGTTCCACCCCCCTGCCATGGGCAGGGACACCTCCCACTGGATCAGGGAGCTCAAAGCCCCATCCAGCCTGGCCTTGAACACCTCCAGGGATGGGGCAGCCACCACTGCTCTGGGCAACCTGGGCCAGGGCCTCCCCACCCTCACAGCAAAACAATTCTTCCTCAGATCTCATCTCCCCTCTTGCAGCTGAAAACCCTTCCCCCTCATCCTGTCCCTGCACTCCCTGACCAAGAGCCCCTCCCCAGCTTTCCTGGAGCTCCTTTCAGTCCTGGGAGGCTGCTCTGAGGTCTCCCTGGGTGGGGCCTTCCCTTCTCCAGGCTGAACAACCCCAACTCTCTCAGCCTGTCCTCACAGCAGAGGTGCTCCAGCCCTCGGATCATCTTTGTAGCCCTGAAGACGAGCAGGGCCATTTGTTTAAGTTTTGCTGAAGGGTTGCTGCACTTTTGACAAGAACTTATTAATGTTTTTGAATCAACAGCCCAAAACAGTGGGCTGAAATAGAGATGCTGGCAACCAAGCTGTCTTCTCCTGCATTTTTGGGTGGAGGAGACAGCAGAAATCCAGACACAAGATCTGCTACTTGTGCTGATGATCAGCATCTCCAGACTACATAAAAGAGCTCTTGAAAACTGTTAAAAACTAATTCAGTGAGAAATGTCTGTTCTGGCTCTCAACGTGTATTTTTATCTACTGATTTCCTGTAATTGCTGGCTGTAATGACAATAATAACAATAATAATAATAATAATAGTATTAGTATTAGTATAATATCAATAACTGTGCCGTGCATTTGCACTTCCCAGTGCTGAAGTGTCCAGGTAAAAGCCAGTGCTTCATCTGATGGCTCAGCACCTCCACAGCTCCCACAGACAAGGAGAATGACCCACACCCAGCAGGCGTGTAAGCCTGAAAGGGAATCTGCAGAGCTTACAACAAAAGTGGAGATGAGAACAGCCAGCAGAGAAGACAGGTTCAGAGTCTTCCTACCCAGCCCCAGAAATATCTCCATCAAAACCCTGGGGGAAGCCAACCAGCAGATGCTTGCCCAGGCTGGCAACACGAGGAGAGATGTCTCCTCAAAGAAGAACTTGCCTGCACAGGGGTGTATGTGTTCATGCTGGCAGCTCCTGTTGCCCCCAGAGCAGTCAGCTAAGGCACAGCTCTGCTATAGTAGTAAATCTCTCAGCCTCGTGCACCTTTAGCACAGCCCTGCAGCACTTCTGGCCTACAGCACCCAGCACCATCCCAAACGATTCCCCAGCACAGTTCAGGAGTCAGCATGGAGCTGAGAGACTGCACAGTGGGTGTGATCACCCTGTTCTGGAGGCTGGAAGTGTTTAATAAGGTCTTTATATACATGTTTATGTAAGTGTTTCTATATGACCAGACCGCTCTGGTCTCAAAGCTCCAAACCAGGCACTTTAGTTTAACACAGACACAGACTTCACTGTGCATCACCTGTGTGAAAGGGAAACACTGATGTCATTGCTGATCCACTACCCTGGAAAAAAAGGGGCTCCAGCTTCCCAGAACGACCAGGTAAAGAGATCCCAGGCTGTAAGCACGAGAGGGATGTTTGACTCTATCAAACAAACTAACCACAAGCCTTCTCAGGAACTCTACCTCCTCATCCACAAGGAAAAAGCTCACCTTCCAAAGGAACCTGAGAGGCATCAGTGAAGCTGTAAAGAGCAACAGCAGAGCAGTCTGGGCTGGCATCGACTGCTCCTGCAACATTTTGGATGGCAGCTACTCGGGCTTCTGGAGGTGTTTGGTCCAGTGATGACTCGTTTAGATGGAACTGCAGGTAACAGAGGAAAGCAAGTGAATAAGCAGTAATAAAAGGGGTAGGAAGGGGATATAGGATTCCCTGAGGAGCAACGAGGTGTGGGACAAAAAGGAATGGCTGTATGTGCATTAAAAAAGCATTAAAAATAAGTAGCAATAGAAGTGAGAAATAACCCAAAATAACTCTTCCTCAAAATGCACCAATGGGCTCCCAGAAAACCCCAAGGATGTGTTTTGTTGTCAATGAAGGAAAGCAAAGTTAATTCTATGAGCTTTGGATGTGCTCCCTGTATAAAACCCAGATCTTTGAGGAGCACATCAGAACAAATACCCTGAAAAAACAGTTTAATCCAAAACTCTGCTCAGACAGTTCAGATTCACCCAACAAAGTGCAATTACATTTATCACAGGAACAACATACAGCAACTTCCTTAAAATCTCAGTGAAGCAGGAATCACCCAGCTGCTGACAGAGAGGTCATGTTCCTGTGGAGAACTTGTCCAATACATCCTCCAGCTGGGCTTTAAAGACCTCAGAGCAGCAACAGCCGGGACTGCACGAATGCAGGAGCATCTGGAGCTGCAAGGCCAAGTGGTTCTCAACCCTTCTTCAATGACACTTGACAGTCTGGTGGGAAATGAACCTCCCAGAGGAGCAGAGGAATGCAAGGACAGGCAGAGGCTGCTGAAGAACAGCAGGCACTGAGAAACAACAGGTCTTTCTTCAATCAATAAGCTCTGCCTTGCACACTACCAGGATTAGTGAAAGCCACAGCAGGGCCCTGATCCACAGAAGGGAGAGTCATGGGTCATGGAATCACTGGAAATCACTGGAAAAGACCTCTAAGATCATCAAGTCCGACCATCAGCCCAGCACCACCATGCCTGTTGAACCATGTCCCACAATGCCACGTCTACAGGTCTTCTGAACCCCTCCAGGAACAGAGACTCCACCACTGCCCTGGGCAGCCTCTGCCAGGGCTTCACCACTCTGTCAGTAAAAACATTTTTCCTAATATCCAATCTAAACCTCCCCTGGTGCAACTTGAAGCCATTTCCTCTCATGCCATCTCACTTGTTATTGGGGAGAAGAGACCAACAACCACCTTGCTACAGCCTCCTTTCAGGAGCTGCAGAGAGCAATGAGGTGTCCCCTCAGCCTCCTCTTCTCCAGACTGAACAGCCCCAGCTCCCTCAGAACCTCCCCATAAGACCGTGCTCCTTTGCAGATCCAAATCAACTGTTTCAAACAGCCCAGAAATGCTCCTCACAGAAGCCACAGGCAGCGTAGGCTGGGTGGGAGATGTACCAGGATGGCCAAGTCCCAGTGTCCGAGCTCCCAGTCCCGGATCCCCCAGGTTTTGACCCCCAGAAGCCCTCCCTCAGCTGCTGGGGGAGGTGACTCTCCCTGGGAGGTTCTGGGAGCACATCCACCCTCTGCTCCAGCACTGCCAACCAGCCCTGCACACACAGTGTCCCTCCTGCTACAGTCCAAGAGCACATTTGGATGCAGAGCAAGGAGACCCCTCTAGACACACAGCAAAGTGCTCACATCTCAGGAGAAGGAATGATAATGTTGCAGACTTCAGAGACTCTCACCCTTTGGCCTGAAAACATTTCTTAGGCTATGAAGGAACGCTGCATTGGTCCAGAGAAAATCATTAGTGTGCCAAATAGTGTCAATGGGCACCTTTTATTAACCCTGATCTGCAAAAGCAACCAAGCACCAAAAGAATAAAATGTTAAAAAATCGCCTTTCTGATGAACAAACAGCTCTGAAGTTTATTCACTCCTTGATCTTCTTTACTGTCTGCAATATGGAGCCACTGAACTCCAGAACAAGAAAGACAAGTCAAAGGTGGGTTGTGTTTGCAAGCTCTGCTCCAAAGCTTTTATTCACAGCACTTTATCAGCCTGAGATTGTTTCTTAGCATCCACTCTTCACTCAAAGCCACCAAACCTGGTTTAAAAGCATTTGCTTCACCTCTGAAGCAGAGCTCAGGTGCACTGAGAAGCTTCTTCCTCTACACCTTCCTGGGCTCAAGATCCTGCCTCCAGCAGGCTCAAGATCAAAGCCTCATCCCAAATGTTCTTCCCCCTCTTCCCTCTTTTTTTCTCTGAAGCCTGTATTTCTTAAAGCATCAAAGGTGCTGGACTTCCTCCTAAAAAGCTCGCTTCCTCCTCTGCGGCCCTGAACAGCCAGAGCATCATTTTTATTTCAGCATGAGGAGGAACAATCAGTTTCAAAGAAATGGTAAATCTAAGTGTACTGAGTTTCGTGCAGGAGAGAAGAAACCTGTCCCTTTTCCCAGCCGCCTGAGGAGCAGCAGCACAGCGGTGCAGATCCCAGGGGTTCTGTGCCACGGCTGGTAGTCATGGAATGATGGAATGCTTTGGGTTGGAAGGGACCTCAAAGATCATCCAGTTCCAACCCCCCTGCCACGGGCAGGGACAACTCCTGCTAGACCAGGCTGCTCAAGACTCCATCCAACCTGGCCTTGAACACCTTTGCTGGCAGACACCTTCTCCCGGTAGCTGACACGAGGTCTGACAGCCCACGCAGAAGGCTGTCCTGCACACAGGGAGGAGGGGAGGAAGGGGAAGACTGCCAACACCTGCAGAAGATGGGGGTCCTGACTCTCAGTGCCTGACGTGATAACAACAATCTGATTTTTCAGACCTCTCAAGCCCAATTTATTGCACTTCAAATCGATCTTTCTCTGCCCCCCCCCCCCCCCCGCTCCGAATCTGCAGCCTGGAGGGCAAGTTCATGTATTCATTTTCAGCCATCAGAAGTGAAATCACACTGAAATAACAGCTGAAGGTAATTTGGGAAACAGTCAACAGACACTCACCCTCCTCCAACACAGAACACCATGTCTGTCACCACCAGACC